>VURO01034137.1:91746-103429 GCA_015108175.1 Pelvicachromis taeniatus | reverse complement strand
AACCTGCTCTCGTCTGTAAAAAGTACAGGGCGCCAGTGGCGGACTTGCCAATTCTGGTGTTCTTGAGCAAATGCCAGTCGAGCTCCACGGTGCTGGGCAGTGAGCACAGGGCCCACTACAGGACGTCGGGCCCTCAGGCCATCTTCATGAAGTCTGTTCCTGATTGTTTGGGTAGAGACATTCACACCAGTGGCCCTCTGGAGGTCATTCTGTAGGGCACGAGCAGTGCTCAGCCTGTTCCGCCTTGCACAAAGGAGCAGGTATCGGTCCTGCTGATGGGTTGTGGATCTTCTACGGCCCTGTCCAGATCTCCGAGAATAACAGCCAGTCTCCTGAAATGTCCTCCATGTTCTGGAGATTGTGCTGGCAGACACATTAAACCTTCTTGCTGCAGCACGTGTGGATGTGGCATCCTGGAGAAGTTGGACAACCTGTGCAACTTCTGTAGAGTTAAGGAATCGCTTCATACTGCCAGTAGGGATAATTACTCAAGCCAAAACTAGCACGAGTGGAAAACCAGCCAAAAAAGATCAAGAGGGGGAAACTTGCAATGACCTCCACATGTAAAACCAGTCCTGTTTTGAGGGTTTTCTAATTGTTGCCACTTTAGTGCACCTGTCGTTAAGTCCATGAACACCAATACAGCTGAAAGTGATTGACAATGACCTCAGCTGCTTAACCAACCAGGAAATGATCAGACAGGTTTAATTGATTTCATGCCAGGCCCAATACAGTAAGTGTTCCTTTAATTTTTGTGAGCAGTGTATATATAAAGAATTCCCCTGTCACTGCGGGCGGTCTTTATCCTTTCAAGCTCAGGTCCTCTACCAGAGGCCTGGGAGCTTGAGGGTCCTGCGCAGTATCTTAGCTGTTCCCAGGACTGCGCTCTTCTGAACAGAGATCTCAGATGTTGTTCCTGGGATCTGCTGGAGCCACTCGCCTAGCTTGGAGGTATATAGTGCCATATACATATGTATATAAGCTATATAAACGTGAACTGAATAAAATTCTCTTTGTGCTGTTTTTACGTTGAATGCAGGACCATTGCATTTTGCTTTTATTTATCCAACATCTCAACCTCATTAAGAAATGTGGTTTTACTCACACGTGGTAAGCAGCTCCTTTAAAACAGAGCTAAACACTGTGCGACTATGGAACGCTCTTAGTATCAGCACTTTGTGTCACGTGTCATGCATGTCATTATAATTCAGGGTGATGTAACCCCCCCCCAATGCATCAAAGTGCATCTTCACATTTCAATCAGCCTTTTATTGCAGAGCCTGGCTCTGTTGCTACACTCCATAGTATTTTGATTCCTCTTGCTTCATACTTCTCAGCTACTGCTTATTCCACTAAGTGTGCTTAGGTGTGTATTTGTTTGTATGCATGTGTGTGAAAAACAGTAAATGTACATTGCCCCCCATCCTACTATTGTTACTACTACTATTGTTAAAACAGTCCTTTAAGGTAGAGAGGCTCAAGAGCTGAACTTTTTCCAACTCAGAGAAAGCCCAGTTCTCTGAGGCTTTAGTTTTTTATTTTATTTTGCAGGCCATTTGAGGCAGTGAATACATATTTTATGCAGGGCAACAAAAGAGATGTGCTTGACACAGGCCCTACCCTCTGTGCCACTCAGTATGGAATCAGGATGTTGGACAGAGGGGCCGGGCGCTGGACCTGTTAAATATTGACTGCGGGTGTAATTATTAACTTTGCACCAACTCCTGATCTCTTAAACTGGCCGCTCTGCCTCGTTGCCATTTCTCCGCTGTCACTGCTGACATTAACATCTTAAAAAAACAAAACATGCACCTCTGGTTCCATTCACTGTCAGTATCCACGAAGGTGTGACTTCACTTGTCTCCTTTGAGCTGAGTTTCTACTCGTCTTGGCTGTAACCTGCTTTCTGCTGCTCCCAGCGCTGGCTCTGTGTGTCACGACACCCTGCTGCTCAAACCTTTGGCCTCCTCTGTGAAATCCACTGGGCCGTGCTGAGTGCGAAGGTGAGTATGACATTTTTTTTGGTTTTGTTTTTTAGTCACAATAACAAAACTAAACCAACTGATGACGAGGCAAGACACAGATTCATCTTTCCAACGTTTATATCTTCAGAAAATAACTAAATCTAGTGTAAGCACTCGATCGTTGTTTGGATCAGTGATCAGAAGAGACACATGCTGTTTCCAAATGAATGCTAATAGTCTGTTTGAAAGCAATTTAGTGCGGTTTGATTGATTCATTCAAAACAATTAAACCAAGTATAAGAACAGCTGCTGGTCTAAGTGTAACTGCTGATCTTTGAATTGCTTTATTGTTCTGTTTTTCTTTTGCTTTGTTTTTTTTCTGTGCAGTTTTACTACAAGGCAAAGTCTACACAGACATAACCCTGCAAGCTGAACAAGGCAGGGTGAAAAAGAAAAAAGTTTACTACAAGACCTAAAATTAACGTGAATAAAGTCAAACTGGGTAATCTGATGTTTGATATTTATCCTCATAATTACTTAGTAAGAACTTGATCATTATCAGAAGACTAATTTGGCCGTAAGCAGGAAACGCTAGGATAGCAGGTACACAGGTCAGACACACCCTTTTACTCACACATTGAAAGCCCTCATGTTGACAGCTGCCATAAAATCTGTGTTATCTCTCCAGGCCTTGGCCCTTTGGACATGCTGTTGGAGCAGCGTGAGCAATGATGCCGTTTACTTCAGGTTATAAAAACTGGGAGGAGGAAATTGCCAGGTCAAAGTCACTTGCAAGAGGAGACTCCTCTCGTACTAAAGCAGCTGCCTCCGAGTCCAAATGCTGAGTCCACCTCTGGGTTTCCTTTTGGTCCTTTCTCTCCTCTTCAATAAACTGGATCCTGATCCAAAGACAGGTTTGTTCATCGGTCCGAGCGGCGTGCCTCGCGCTGTTTATCGTCGGCGACGGGCATTCTGGTGCTTGCTGGATGTAACAGCAACTCCATGTGGAAGCTGTGTCTGTTCCAGTGGAGGTGCTGTTACTTGCAGAGATCTACCAAAGACGACAAGAAGCCTGCACACAATTGCTTTTATTTTCCATTGAGCTTTTTTTTTTGTGAGTGTGTGTTACTACATATCTGACTGAGAGATCATAAAGATTGGTTTGCAGCTAACGAGAGATGGGGCACAAGGTGATGACCTATGAATTGACAGCCAGTGATTTCCAGCCTCTGCCTGTCAGTTCTGTAGGCCACTGCTGCGTTTGTCCTTCGCCACGACAAGCCGCCATTAATAAATAAACTGTGACTTTTTTGTCATTTTTTTAAAAGTTGGAATTGCTGGAAAAATATATGGTGAATAAAGCCTTATTGTGTTGCTCAGCGAGTCTGTCATTTTGCATTGATGGTCTATTCAAACAACCACCTATAACCACAAACCGTGAAATTGTAAATGATGAGCTCACCCTGAAAATGCGCCCATGTATTGCATGATTATATTTATGATCTACTAATCATTACAGGACAATGATACTAACAGCAAAGAGGAAGTATGCTCAGTACAAAAGGGTTGGTGTGTCACACGGACCACTGCATGCCTGTAAATGAAACTGGCAACAAGTAATGCAGATAAATGTAACCCTCCCAAAAAAAACTGACATAAATCAGCATTTTCCATATTGAAAATTATATAATGAATGTCTTCATAATATATAATGTGGCAGGGAGCTATATAATGTCCTCTTAGCTAAAATACAACCTCCAGGCAAATGTATTGTTATAATAATCACCCTTAAACAATATCGACCGATAAAGGATGTTCACTTTTTGAACGTTGGATCAGTAATTGTTGCATAGTTGCATGTTCGTCGGACTGTTAACTGTTGTAATGGATAATTTTAATAAAGGAAACATGTTTCTTATGAGATAGTTTGTGTGTTCATGACATTCAGCCTCAGTCTTCGACTGCTCCTCATAATACAGTGTGAGGCAGTGCTGGAGAGGTCTTGTTTGGCTTTAATTGAGGTAAAAGGTATGCAACCATCAGCGCTGCCTGTTTTTATCAGGGGGTTATGATTTAGAAATTCCTGCTTAAAAGAAATGTTGTTGTCCCTGTGCTGCAAAGTGTTGCACGGATAAGACAGACGTGGAAAGATTCATGATCTTTATTGCTGTTATGGAAGCATATTGCCAACAAATTACAGTTATACTAACCTCACACGGCGCCTAACACTTCAGCAAGAGATAAATACTGACATGTATAAATTCTAAAAAGCATATATTATATTTTTTTCTTTTTAAATACTTTGCTTACATCATTAAAAGGAAAATGGCTACATCTGCAGTAGTAGAGTATTGGACAAACTGTGCAAAATGACTGGTATGAATAGATATTTAAATTGTATAGAAGTATTTGAACTCCAGAAAATAAACTTCAGTGTACTGCATGTAGTGTGCCTGTTTGTTTCTGTTCATAGCTGGAGTACCTACTACCACAGTGTTGCAGACTCTGACAGTCATGCCAATGGGACTCCCCATCAGCGCCACTTTACAACATCCGCCGTTTTGACTTAAGAAATGAAGCAAGCAGGGCACGTAAACACATGATCCTGTATTGTGTTCTCTGCACCTGTTCCATTTTTGCACTAATCATCACCTGCATTCATGTATATGTCAATCTGCTTAGCACTTTTTAAATTTTTTATTTCTATGTTTATGTAAGTGTTTGTCTTATAGTATGTTTCGCACAAAGTACCGCAGCAATTTCCTAATGTTGTAAATCTGCTCAACATTTCACAGTAAAACCCTTTCTGATTCTGAATTTCTAATATCAATTCTCGGACAGCAGTCACCCTCAGCCAACACAAACATGCTATCTCTTAACATATATGTAAGAGTTTATTGTCATAACATCCAGTTATCCTTCCTGACATTAAACCAACAGTATAACATTGGCGCGATTTTATATACATGTATTTATTATTTCACCAATGTAAGTTTTCGTGTGGCAGATGAGACACATAACCTGTACTGTCAATATAGAACTAAAATAGGAACATGTATTTGCTTTTAGATTTATTATTGCGTTTGTTTTTGTTTTGTTTTGTTTTTTTGGGGGGGTGGAAATAATGTACTTTTTCTGTGTTCTCGGACGACTTGCTCACGGGCGCCCTCTGCTGTGCCACTGACTGAATTGCTCTCAGATCTGCGCTTTTGCAGTTTTAAAAGGGAACTTGAATCCTTTGGTCAAATTAGCAACTGATGAGTTAAATAAAATAAAATGAAAGAATAGAATACATTAAAAGGAAAATCGCGAACGTTAAAAAAAACTTTGATTAGCGGAAGTGATTGAGTGTGTTACTCTTAAATTAGACAAAAAAAAAACAATTTAACAGAGCGACAAGGTGTTTATATATCAGTTAGTCAACTTAAATCGATATGATAGACAGTGATAATAATTACGTGTGAGCGCATATGTTTTATATTCAGGGGGAAGAAAAAGTAAAGCTAAAAGAGGATATCCCGTAAAGCGGAAGTCGAGCACTTCCCGTAGACGAGAGAACGCGCCAATACGATTTTCCGGTTTGCGAAAAGAGGGGCAGCAGCATGGCATCCGAAAGCAGCATGGCTAACGTTAACGGTCGAGAGACCACGTCCCTGAACGGGGAGCCGGTTGTTAAGCGACCGCGGGAGGGTGTCCCGCAGGAGCACCCGCTCAGGACTCCGAAGGAGCCGCAGAACAAAGTGACCGTCGTGCTCGGAGCGCAGTGGGGAGACGAAGGAAAAGGCAAAGTAGTGGACTTACTCGCCATGGATGCGGATATTGTGTGCAGATGTCAGGTACCAAGCTACGCTGTCGATCTTTTGTCACCTTAAACACAAATTCTTACACTTTTCTTGGGCTTAAACCGTGTGGTGAATGTAACGCGGGGCTCTGGTGAGCTTCGTTACGGTTTAGCTGGCGTTAAATATTCATGACCGACGTCAACAACCTTGGCTGACCTCCCCGGATGTAGAGTTGCTATGGCGCTAACGAGCACTGCTTCTAAGATCTGTCATTTTTAATCTAATGCGGTGCTTCGAAATTCATACAGAGTCATACAAATGACCGTGAACATAACATTATATAATGAAATGACGCACCTACTGTAAAAAGTGCCGTTGTTTACTTTGTTAAAGCCACACAGCCCCTACAGGAACACGATCTTTTAACCCTTTACTTACATTTAACATGTTTTACACAACACGACATTGTAACAGTCTTATGCTGTGAGCAGGTTATGGATGTTATGTGGTGTTCACAGGGAGGAAACAATGCAGGTCACACCGTGGTTGTGGACTCGGTGGAGTACGACTTCCATCTGCTGCCCAGTGGGGTGCTCAACAAGAAGGCCATCTCATTCATTGGTAAGGATGAACCTTGCGTTTTGAAAGTCTTGCAGATGGTGAAGCGTGATGAAGGTGCCAATAACGCATTAATAATCACTGTTATTAGAGTGAATGTCAGACATATGCAGACAGCCTTATCAGTCCGTCTGTTTCACGCTGTTAAGGACACGACCCAGATCTTGTGGGTCATGTTCCTCTTCTCGTGTTTTTTTTTTTTTGTTTGGTTGGTTGGTTGGTTTTTTTTGTTTGGATGACATGCTTTTTATAGCCTCTGTTTCCAGTAGGCTTACTGTAAAAACAGGAAACGGGGAGAGGGGATGCACTGAGATGTCGTCCAAACAAAAGCTGAGGGAAAACATGAGCACTTTGTTCCCACACTCGAGCACGAATGTGTAAGATGATTTAATACAAAGCTTGTTAAAAGTTCGGTTTCACCTTACAGGAAACGGAGTGGTGATACACCTGCCGGGTCTGTTTGAGGAGGCCGAAAAGAATCTGCGTAAAGGCAAAGGTACAGTGTCACAGCATAAAGGATCATTTCAGGGTACATTTATTTGTCTCCCCCAAAGATATTTTTATTATTAAAATAAAACTGGGACATAATATAAAATGGCATTATGCAATAATTTTTTAAAAAAAATAAATAAGAGGGAGAGCAAGACGCTGCCAAAGCACATGCTGCACCTATTCCAACAGCATAGCTTGGTAGTAAGAGGCTGGGTGTTAAAACTGCCCTTGCTACCAGATCTGAAAATATTTGGAGCATTTTGAAATTAGGAGGCTCCAAACGAGCTGACAGCATTCCAGAAATAGTGCAGTGGGTGTCCTCTGTTCACCAGTACCCCTTTTCCACTACTACCTACATGACATGGCTCATCTCAACTCTGTTTCACTCATTTTCCATTACAATTGAGTACCACTTAATGTGCAGGGGGTCAATATAGCAACGTGATCGAGAGTCTCGTGACGTCATTTATATGCGACACGAAGGCCACAACAAAGGAGCACGTCGAGGCGATGGTGTACCTGCTGCTCGGTCTGTGGCTTTTTGTCAGACTCTGGGATCACGGCGTTGGTTCTTGAGTAACCATTTCCCTTGTTGTTCAAAAATGGCGGTTTTGATTTTCATTAAGGAGACACTCATTACTGTGATGCCACTTACTAGCCAGTTGGTGGCATGCAGTCTGATGTCACAATTTCGGATTGTCTCAGATAGTTTGGAAACCCTGGCTGAGCAGGTGCGAAAAAAGTACTTTGTATCAGGTACTACCACCTAATGGAACCCCCTAAAAACCAATCCGACCCGATTAGGTTCTGATGAAAAAAGGCTATAAAGTTTACAGTGTTGTTAAACGAAGATGTGAGGCAGCAAAGTGGTAACCATGCTCTTGTCTCGCCCCTCACTCTCAACATTTAACATCAGTTCAGTGGTCTTATGCTTTTCATGAAGCAAATGTTTATTAAAGTCTTTGTGTGCGTGCATGCGTGCACGCACATCAACAAACAATGCAGAAGAAGACAAAAAAGATGCTTCCTGCAGTAAAAACATTGCACCATGTAAATTGTTGTTTCCTGTGCAGGATTACAGGGATGGGAGGAAAGAGTAAAGATTTCCGATCGTGCCCACATCGGTGAGTAAGAGTTTCTCTTTGAAGTTTTGAGTAACACACGTGTTCTTGTTGACACGCCCGTTTGTCCTCATGTAGTGTTCAACTTCCATCAAGCTGTTGATGGAATCCAGGAGCAGCAGAGGCAGCAGCAGGAAGGGAAAAAGTAAATCAAATATTTTATGACTGTTAATATTAACATGTAGTATAACAGTATTATAGACTGGGGATGACTTTGTGTTTAGTTTGTGTTTCCCAGTAGACATTTTTGTGTTTATTCGTGCTTCAGTTTAGGGACCACTAAGAAGGGCATCGGTCCTGCCTACTCCTCCAAAGCTGCCCGGAACGGTCTGCGAGTCTGTGACCTCGTCTCAGATTTCAAAGTTTTTGAGGAGAAGTAAGCACTTTGTTTTTCCTCTACCTCATGTTACACACAGTCTTATCACCTCACCATAACGTGATAACGTGGCCGCCGACAGGAACGCTATTTAAGTGACTTTGAATCACAGGTTGGTCGGATGACGATGTAATCTTCTACCAGCAGGTGGCAGCACCCATCCATGGAAAAAAGCTGAAAAAGCTTTTATGGAAACCTTATGTACCTTAGTCTTTCTCTTCTGTGTGTCATGTTAAAGCACTGATGGGTGGAAGTGCAGCTGCATAAAGACGGACTCCACATAAACATGCATTAACGTGTCTAAGCTAATAATCCGTCCTGCTCTTCGTGTTTTGCAGGTTTCGCATGTTGGCAGAACATTTTCGCACCATGTACCCAAACCTTAATGTCGACATCGACAGCGAACTGAAACAGTTGAAGGTGAGGTCTGCTTATCACATAGAGGTATTATATGGGTCAGGTAATGGTATTGGTGTTGGGCCTACATCACAACAGGAAAAATCTCAGGTGTAAAGGTTAATGATGGGAGTTCTTATATGCATTGTATTCATAGCCGGAAAAACACAGGTGACGTTAACAGTGGTAAGGCTAAGATAGCGGAACGATCTACGATAGGTCCACTACACCTATAGTCTGACTATCTTAGCTCGTACTGTGCCTGAGTTTCATCCAGTTTGTTTGATTAGTGTGATAGCTGCATAACATGTTTGTGAATGGTTTACCCAGAGTACAGCTCTGGCTGTGAGCAGAGTAGCCACACTCCTCTGCTGATTAAACCTTATGTTATGAGGGTCAGCCAATTCAACGAAAATCAGCTTTCAGAGACCGTCTGACCCGACTTCTGTCCTATGTAGAAATGTAAACTTTCATCTGTCCACAGTTCAGTTTTTGTTGTCCTGCTGTGGTCAGTGTTAAACAGGGAGATGATGCCGGGGTTTCAGCCATGTTTGCTGGATTTGCGTGTATCTGAGAAAGATTGTTTCTAATGTCAGCACCATAAACTGATTATTTACTTAGTAGTATAGGTACATCTTATAGATTTTCATCAGGTAATATTTTTGTATGTGTGTTCCCAGGAATACACAGAGAGACTGCGTCCTCTGGTAACTGACGGGGTGTATTTCATGCACAAAGCTCTTACTGGTCCCAGTAAGAAAATCCTGGTGGAGGGAGCCAACGCTGCTCTCCTGGATATTGACTTTGGTGAGCAACTAGAGGTTTTTTTAATATTTGAATTGAGAAGATGGATGTGTTTTGTTTGTCTGTTTGTTTTTTGTTGTTGTTTTTTTGCTTCCTCACATTGACAAGTGTTTTTCTGTTCAGGCACGTATCCTTTCGTGACATCTTCTAACTGCACAGTTGGAGGCGTATGCACCGGACTTGGGGTGCCTCCGTCCTACGTTGGCCGAGTGTACGGCGTTGTCAAAGCATACACCACCCGCGTGGGTGTTGGTGCGTTCCCAACAGAGCAGGATAACGTGAGTAAAAAGACACTAGTTGTTTTTTCAGAGTCGGCAGTATTGGTGGGATTACCCCTAGAAATCATGAAATATGCTTCCCATTTATTTACTTATTACTTATTATTTTCGCTCTTTTAACTCTGTCCTTAGCTGACTTTGTGCGTCTCTTTCTTGCTCCATAGGAAACCGGGAATCTGTTACAGAGTAGAGGCAGAGAGTTCGGTGTGACCACAGGCAGAAGAAGGCGTTGTGGTTGGCTGGACCTGATTTTGGTCAGATATGCCCACATGGTCAATGGCTTCTCTGCGTAAGGAACATTCAAACGATTTCAGAATATTTCCCTCGCTGGCTGATGTAATTACTGGCATTGTTGCTGTGTTTGGAAGCAAGTTTCACCATGTGCGCTTTGTGTTGTGATCAAAGCTGAACACAAATCCTTTCTGCAGAATTGCTCTGACGAAGCTGGACATTTTGGACACGCTGTCTGAGATTAAAGTGGGCGTGGCATATAAAGTTAATGGACAACCTCTGCCAAGTTTTCCAGGTAGGACATTCGCACAAGGTTTTCTAGATTTGTAGAAAAATGGTATAAATGTAATGGTTCGAAAGAACAGTTTGAGCTCAATTTAGAGCTTAAAGTCAGGATTTAGTGTTTCTGTAGAGGCCTCCTAAAATAGATAGGAGGATGTACACATTCTTCAGAATAGTGCTATCCTAATACATTTGAGTCTAACAGTTGGTCTCGTGACATTATAGTTTATGGCTGGTCAGTTATCCAGACGGCTGGGACAGAAAGCCCCCTCCAACCAGACAATCGCAAACAACTGTGCTCCATCTGCACTTAAAGGAAGTTGAGATTGATTCCTGAGTTCACACACGATTTGAGCAATGCTCTCCGAGGTGGCTGCTCTTACATCCATCGTGTCTGTATCTCATATCTCACTCGTTGTTCACCTGATCTGCTGCCGTGGCCCTTAGCAGGCTACATTTGCACATTTCCTCCTCAGACCACTTGAACAACAATATTCTGAAAAGTTATAGATTTTTATTCTTCTTTTTTTTTTTTTTGTGAGAGATGCCTAGAAACATGTTGCGTACTCCAGCAGCTTTATTGACAGAAATATAATTACTGAAACGAATCTGATTACATGTGAATGAGGAAGGGGTGGGGGTCATCAGTGTCTTTATTTCACACGGGTCAGCTTTTTTTCCCAGCAGGAAGTGCAACATCCTGAGTCTGTCAAAATCTATTTATCTTCTTCATCTCTCTGTTTGTACTGCCAAATAGAAGAAGTTGAATCATTAAGTTAATGAATCAGAAGGGTCTCCTCTGTTTAAAGTGGCACTGAAGCTGCACCCAAACAGCATGTTATCATTTCTTTCTGCTCAGTGGGTTTTTGTGGGCCGGTGCGCCGGATTTCTCACGATCGATTTTTCTCTGAACGATGCTTCTGTTGTAGCAAACATGGACGTTTTGACACAAGTGACAGTGGACTACGAGACGTTGCCCGGCTGGTGCTGCAGCACGGAGACGGCTCGGAGTTTTGAGGAGCTTCCGGTGCAGGCTCAAAATTACATTCGGTTCATCGAGGACTTTCTGCAAGTGCCAGGTTTGTAAAGAGATACTTTAGTTTAATGGGGAGGGAAACTGCTGCCAACATCTTTGTTCGCTTTGCCAAAACCTGCCAATCGAATTTTGGTCCCTGCGTCTTCTCATTTCAGTGAAGTGGGTCGGAGTCGGCAAGTCCAGGGAGAGCATCATCAAACTGTTTTGATCTCTCTGTCTTCTGCCCCCCCCCCCCCCCCCCCCCCCCCCCCCCCCCCCCCCCCCCCCCCCCCCCCCCCCCCCCCCCCTCCCTTCCCCCCGGCG
>VURO01034137.1:44187-91726 GCA_015108175.1 Pelvicachromis taeniatus | reverse complement strand
AACTTTTTTTTCCTCCCCCTTTTCCCCCTCCCCCCCCCCCCCCTCCCCCGCAGTCCTTGACGCCAGCTCAGATGATACCTTGAGGTTTTCATAGGTTTACCAGAAGAGTTTAAAATGCACACTCTACCCGGTAGGAATAACTTACCAGCAAAGGTACCTGTGAAGCCTTTTAGCTGCTGCTTGTCCACCACATCCACGGTAATTCTTCAGATATAATTTATGCATTCCACCAATTCTTCGAATTAATGAGGGTCTTGATTTTAAAAAAAGCTTGCACAAATAAGTCGATTAATCTCCTCAGTATATTTTTAACATTGGAGGCTAATTTAGCTCATTTGACATCTGTTCACCGTGCAGTTATTTTTTTACCTGTAGAGCCACTGATGAACAGGTGTGGAAGCCGTTTGTATTTAAACGTTATTTTCAGACTTTGTTATTAGAGGGGAGCCATGTTGTGGTTGCGAACTTTTCTATTGAGCAATTTTAGATCACTTTAAAGACACGAATCGATCTCATTTATTAAGTTTGTAACATACTCTCTATGATGATTGTTGGAATGGACATATTGCTTTGAAACAATTGTTAATAAAAGAAAAAAAGCATAAATTGACACTAAGCAACTTTAGTTGAAGACATTTTCACATCCACACACAGATTTGCTACGTTAGTTGCTCATTTTGTGTATTTGGTCCATAATGTGTGATGCTTACGCAACTTGCTATTAAATAAAAGTCAACAAAAGGAAACCCCGATATTTAGTGAGTATTCTTCTTTTCTAATCTAGTAAATTGTTTCCTGGAAGCATGTTTTTCATGTTTTATTACAAAACCCAGATCCTAGTACTCCTGATGGTTTTAGCAGACTGAGACAAGAAAGGAGGCTCTCTGTATTTCAGCAGCTTCATGCATTTTTCAGTTGGCTGTCACCCTGAAATATTTTTTCTCTCGATCTTTCTTACTTTGCAACCTTCTTACGTTGACTTCCTCTAGAGTTTAAAAGCTTTTCAGGACGTGGAGGTATTAGATTAAAGTGTAAAGTGGATTCTTAATCTCAATCGATAAGAGGTGTAACTGTACTGGGGCTTCCCAGATATTCAGACTTTCTAATGGGTTAAAGGCCCTGAACAGGCACACAGGTGTTCTCTGCTACTCCGGCTCATTGGACATGTCAGGATGATGATGAGATGTTTTTGGTGGGAAATTAAGTGATTAAAGTGTGTAAACTTAATGTATGTATCAAAACTAGTAAGATGGATGGGGAGATGCAACAACCCACAATTGATTTTGCCATTAAGAGCAGCTTAACTTTAAATACTGAGCTACCAGTTTTCTGATCTTTATATTTATTTATTTATTTTCAAGTCTTGTTGTAACTTTACAATTACAAAATTATTTTCTTTTTTGATTGGCTTTACTGCTGAACCATGGGGCCGTGCCCCGCCCACCCCTAAAGGTACCTCCACACAGGAAGTGATTTGCTCATTGAAAACACTATGGACATTGCAGGCTCTGGATGCCTACATAACCCTCTAACCATTGAACTACCAGGTCATATGTCAGCTCTCTTCTCTCATCGGCAGTGAGAGATTTCAGTGACTTTGCTCAAAGTTGAGATAATCTCAACATTTTTTTTTTTTATTTCTTTTCAAACTGCCAAATGTCATCGACTTTCTATAGTTACCATGGCGCTGTGGATCGCTACCTGTGTCGATGCAGCTATAAGAGAAACCAGCATTTAATTTTCCCTACAGTCCAGTTCAGGGTGTGGTGTTAACGTGGTCTTCCTGTTCTGTTAGACTCAGGCTGCATCTCCATTTCATAGCGTGGCTTACACCTCCGTATGACACCACAAATTTATCTGGTACCAAGTTGGACACACTGGTCACACTGTGGTCAATGCTTTTGGGAGGGGCAAAAATAAATTCACCACATCACCTCACTTTTTCCTACCAAACACCACAAAATAGTTTTCAGTCCAGTGTAGGCTTGTTCTCTTATTGGCTCAATAATTAATTATAAATTGAAGTAGTTAATTATGAATTTGTTGGACCGACTGTTTCAGATTTCACTGCTTTGTTTTGTATTAAGCTTAAACTTATAACCATATGTTAAACTTCACAAACTGATGAAGTGCGACTTCCTGAACCACAGTTTACAATCAGTACGTAAAACTCCACGAAGACTTGACGTGTGCTGCTGTAAAAAAAATGAAAAACATGTCTGTTGTCTGATGTTTGTCCTACTTCTGCACGTTGGAAGTGCATCTTCCCTTAAATGTCTAAAGTTGCAAACGTCTGCTAATCAGTCAATTTCCAGTCTAAGAAGTCCATGCATCATCAAAAATGCCAGAAAGTGAGCTTGCAGTAGATGCAAGGAGGCTTAATTGAAAATAAAGTGCTCATAATAGCAGCGTAGTCCTCCTCCTTTCTGCCCCCCCTCTCTTTTATTTACCACCACCTTCCTTTTACATGTAATTCGGAGCACATTTGACATCAGGTCAGTCAGTTTGAGCGTTTGTTGTGTCCGATGTTTGTCCCTGGTTCCCGCGTCCACCTCTCCCAACGGATGGACCTTTAATGACTTCACCTTCAGATTATCAGATCACACGTATAATTGAAAGGACACTTGTAACCACTGGTCGGCGAGAAGTAAGTAACTTATTCGCATGATGACTTTAACTATGAGAAATAACAGGAATTGTTATGAATTTTTGATTCCTGCAGCCTCTGAGACGTGTGTGTATTTTGGAAGTGCTTTTTCCGTCACTCCCTAAAGTAAAAAAGCTATGATTTATGCAGTAGGTACATTTTAGGGGAGCAACTCCGTTGTTTACAGCTGAATTCTGAATCTGCATTTCTTTCCCCTTTCCTGTAAACCTTCTTTCTCTGTGCTGTCATGATTTATGCAGTTGGAGTAATAAGACACCTGTTTCACTGCGGTTGGATTGTGTTCAGATTTTGAAAGAACGGAGAGACAGCAGCTCTCACACAGATTGAATTGAGGGAGCTAAATGCATTTAACAGTTTATTTGGCGAGTGCACATAATAAATCCAGTGCTGTTGCTCAGCACGCACCGATCAAGTACAAAGTATCTGCAGGAAAAGATAGAGACAGACTTGTTAAGCTTATCTCACTTAGCATAAACTGATTTGACAAATGCATCTGAATACATTACAACATAATGCACTTGTCTAAGGAATTGCTATCATGCTGTAATACCTACCCACATCCTTTTGTCCCTTAAACTCATAATCCAGCTGGACTAAGGTGTTAGTGTGCTTTTAGTAATCGCTGATTAACAGCGAACTTTATTATCAGTAACATGTGCATTGTACAAAACTAGTAAAAAGGTGACACGCAGTGTAAAATGTAAATGAATGCAGGAACATTTCAAAATTGCACATTAAAGATAATCTAAAATGTTGCATTGTAATTCATTTTGTTTCGTATTTTCTGAACGGTGTTTATTTAAGTTACAGTTCATCTTCTGGGTTGATTTGCTCGTTAGATTAGTTTCAGGGTTTGTTGTAGTTGTTTTATTTAGCTTGTATGCAGCGCACGAGTTTACAATGAAAATATAGAACTTTTTCAAAGCACTTGATTCGGTTTTGCAGTCTGCCAAAGTCTCAAACGTGTCTCACCAGACACACTGTAATAACAATATTTTACCAAATAAACAAAAACTAATAATGCATTCTTCTTTTTTATTTTGGTTCAGTTTTCCAAGTATTAAAAAAATCATTTGAACTTAAAATGTTTTAAAACGTTTAGTTTTCGTTTTTATATCCACGAGCTAAAATAATTTTCTAGTTATAGTTTGAAGTTTAGTTTTAGGCAGCTATAATATAATTGGAATTAACACTGCATGTACTGCAATGTTTAAGAGCCATAATCCATGATGGCGGTGCATTTGCGTACACGGAAGGATTGACCTGCACGTGTGTGAAGGCGCCAGATTCTGTGTGTGTTTGGCCAAAATCTAAAGCCATTCCCATCAAGCTATGGGACAATAATAAACCTTAAGGAACTAATTACCCTTTGACCTTTAAAGGTTTCCCAGTTTCACATGTGGAGCTATAGTGACCTTATAAATTCAGATTATGATACCCATAATTCTCACTCCATAATTCTCCTGGATATGTCAAATGTGTTTTGCATCCCTCAGTTGAAGAAAGACTGCTTCTACAGGTTCGCTGTGAATCACACTGTAAATAAGAAAGTAAATAAAGCCTATTGAAATAAGACAAACACCAGTCCTATTTAAGACTTTGCTCTTCAAACCCCTTTCCCTGATTGAGCTCTAGCACACAGCATGAGAAGTATCTGTATCTGTTGGATCTTCAGCATCGTTCGACTGTCCTGAAGTTTGGCTTTTTGCACTTGTAGCTGTTGGGGACTTCAGCAGACTACCAGCAGGGCTCTCATGGTGAAATTGGCAATTTTAGCCAGGGCAGTATCTCAACCTGTGCAGGATAAACTGAGTTACTGTTTCAAGGGAACCCTCAGCCTAACCCTGGAAAGTGGAAAACAATCGCCATGTCCTCCTGTGTGAAAACAGCAAAACTGAGTCTGTTAGCAGGCATCGTTCATCAGAGCTAGTGTCATGATGAAACAACGTTCTGGTCACTTTGACACTTTTATCCAGATGAGAGCGCTTGTTTCCAGGATGGCAGTGCCTCCAAGCGTTAGGTACAAGTGGTCACTGAGTTATTTACAGAGCATGAAATTGTCTTCTCTGTTATCAAATCTCAACCCACTTCAACACTAATGGGATTTAAAAAAAAAGAAAAAAAAGAATTAGCATCCAGTTCTCCCCACCAACTTCATCAAGACACCAAATAAAGGAATGTCTTTTGGATGAATGGTGGCAAATTTCTCCAGTACAATTCCAAATAATCCTTTTCAAAATACACTGAAGCAGTTCTGATAGCTCAATGCTTCACTAAGACACTTTATGCTGTCATTATTATTTTCCACATTGTGTAGACATCAAAACTATTAGTCGAAATAACGATAAAAGAAAAAAACCTAAAATTGCACAGATGGCATAAAACTCACGTGAAAACAAAAATGTTTAAGGTATTTGATTCTTCAACAGGTTGTTAGTTCATGTGGTTTCCCACACATCCTGAGCAGAAGTTGGCTGCTTTTCCTGTAATCTGTGGCCCAACCCATCCCTAAGCTCTCCAGCACTCTGCTTCTTGGTAAAATAGCTCTCCCAGAAGCTCCCGATGTGCACTGTTGACGAACAATGTTGCCACAAAGCTAAACTTTTCTACAATCATTGTGGGAACATCACATTCAGGAAATTGCTTTGCATTGCATTTAATCCTTTAGATATCTTAATGTAAGACAAAGAAGTGCAATGGTATGTCTCTGTTTTTCTACATGAAGAAATGCTGCTTGTCTCAGTGAAAGAAATCTTTCATCATGACTCTTTGAGCATAAATTGTAAGTAATAAATCTGTAGTTCTGGTTGGTATAATGTGAATGCCCGTGGGAGTGGCCTTTATCAGTATTTCTTGTTTTTGTGCTTCCATAGGTGCTTTATGTGTCTTGATCTCTTCAGTATTGTTCTGCAACTGGAAAAATTGTAAAAGATAAAGGAAACACACTTGAATGAGTAAATCTCTCCAGGCCTTTGATCAGTACTGTATAAATCTGTGAAGATGGCTGAACAACACCTAGTACAAAGTGAAAAGCTGAAACAGAGAGAAACAAAACCTTCTGCAGGTGTGTTGAAATTTAAAGTGAACTTATTATACTTTGCTGGAAGCTTCTGTCATATATACCGTTTCAAAGACAGAAGCTCATAATGAACACGCTCAGTGTTTCAAACTACAAGGTGCAATAAGCTCTCTGAGTCCTCTGGAAGAACAGCTTAGACTGCTATACATTTTCAATTCCAACCATTTCCCCCCCATCTGTATGCATGATGTCAGTGAGATTAGTTATCCCTAATATGGTCATCTTAGCCACACCTATCTTCTGCTTAAACCTTCTGTTTGCGAGGGGCAGCCAATCAGAAGAAAGTTAGCCACTGTCCAACTGGCAGACTGGGGAGCTACACCAAGGCCCAGTATAAGTAAAGCAAACAAAGCTACTCTTTCAGATACAAAGAATAAAAGGATAGAGCTGGAAATGAGTGTAAAATATGACTCCATGACTCGTAAATCTGCAACAGCATGTGTTGAGCTGAATGTTACTCTGGATGTCTGAAAGTTCACTTAGTTTTCTTAGATGTGCCTGAGAAACCTTATCCCACCCCTGTAAACACACACACACACACACATGCACAGAGGGAACAGCAGTGGTTATTGAGGGTTGGGTGAGGGGTGGCTGAGCTAGCTTCCCGCTGCAGAGTCTGCGGAGTAACACCAATCAGATGCCACTAAATCTTAAACATTGATCCCACAGAGACACAGAGGTAGCTTTGCAAAACGTGGGACTTCAGCGGGGGCTCTTCTATAACGTGCTCACGCACAGGAGAAACATTACAAAATAAAGCAAACGATCCAAACTGCATCATGTGTCTGTGGCATGTCCGAAATCTTCAAAAAAGAAACTAAACAAGCTGAGTCTAGCTTCACCACCATCTCCACCTTCTCTCTCTCTCTCTCTCTATCTCTCTCTCTCTCTCTCTCTCTCTCTCTCTCTCTGTTTCTCCAGTTCACTGCCTCACTATCTATATAAAGTCAGTTTGATTGAGTATCTTCTGCTCTGTGTGCACTCAGCACCAGCCATCATTCTCACACACACACTCCTAGTATGCAGCTGCCCATACTCCTGCATGAGGTGGCCGTTACTCTGGATTCTTATGATCCTACATATTGAGGTAAGCACACAGCCCGGTCAGTACCATGAATCTTATGGACCCAGAGGGACTCTAAGTGGTAATAAAATGCTATCACAGTGGATGGCTACGGCTCAGCTGCTGCAGAAGCACTGCTGGGACTTAATGCATGGGATAGTACAACTTCCCTTTGTCAGCTGGTCCATAATCAGTCTGTGCTATAGTCGGAAATATGTTTATGTTGAATGACTGCTTTGCTGTGATCAGTGTTTATATGTTCTTTAGAGTAGTGTAGATAAGTATGTTCATTAAAGAGCTACAGTTACACTGTTACTCGCATGCACTTTTATATATTTGTTGTATTTTAATGGCTGTTTTACAAATCTTTGAGATTATATATACAAACCAGATATTTAATGTAATTTTATTCTGTTAAAGGATATGCTTCATAAACACTCCTGACTGGAATGTGTTTAATTCAGTAAATGGACTGGCCCTTTGTGTAGCCCTAGCAGCTGTAAAAGTCTGTGGAGCCCAAGTGTATTTCGCAGTCATAGTGTGACAATTTATTGCTCTAATTCTGGATCAAATCCAGTGGACCTGCTGACTACAGCACCGCAGTCACCGAACTTTAGAGGATGGGAGCTTCTTTTGTTTTCCTCTTCTGGCTTACAGACCAGTAATGCAAAATGAATTGCAAGTGGCAGACTTATTGATCCCACTGATAAAATACTACCTTCTTAAATCATTTCCTAAACTTCTCAGAAAAAGCATCTGACATATCCGTTGGTTTTTCAGTTCCTCTGTTCCACACCGGCAATACAACTGCTGATCAACGTAACCTAAAGGGAATAAACCAAATCATAATTCTTTCTCTAACTTTCCATCCAGCGCTGGAGATCCCCCTTTTTTGGGGGGGGGGGGTCATCAGTAACGAAAAGCTTCTGTCATACGTATGTGTACAGATAATGTATGACACAACAACCACAGCACCGCCACACCTCAGGGCTTTGTTTGTTTGTCATTGATCCTTGGTGCTGTCGGATATTTTTTTTTTTAAAGGAAGTGAGCCCTTTACTCACTTGAAAGTAACTGCTGAATCACACATAAAAATCTGTCTGTGGTCCCGTGTAGTGTCCCCTCCTTCAGAGTGTGAGGGGGACGGGCTCCCCAGTGGTTACGGCTCTAGGGACTCCATCCTCAGACCCAGCACAGAGAGGGACTGGAAAAGACGAAAACGAGGGCAACTAAGGCGGCTTGACAGGTGAGTGCCATTGTTATGATCACATCTGTTTTATCTATTCATGACATGGATCGCTTGTCTTTTATAGATACTCACGCAACATCTGTTCAGTTCACAGAGCAGGCTTTATGTGCTGGATATTGCATTCAATGTGTGTCAGCAGAGTGGTAATGACTGAGTCCATTTAATGCCTGCCGTGCACCTAATAGTCTGGGTGGTGCAGGCGTGTGCGCAGCCCGGGCTGCTGTCAGCCTCTGTGGTCAGTGTGAAACCAGTCTACTTGTGTGGTTGCTGATGTTTCAGCTGCAGCAGCTGGGATCCAGGCCACTCCGGCGCTGAGGCTGGCACAGAGAAGGAGCAGCCTGCGTTTGGACTGAGTGGAGGTGCAGCCATGCGCTGCTCCACCCTGCTCGCCATCTTGACGGGGGTTCTTCTGTACTTGGTGCTGGGAGCTGTGGTTTTCCGCGCCCTGGAGGCTCCGCAGGAGGAGGGCGTGCACATGAAGCTGCAGGACACGCGCCGGGACTTCCTGCTGAACTTCTCCTGTGTCAACTCAGACAAGCTGCAGGTTCTTATAGAGGTACAGACAGGAGCCACTAACTATCTGGCTTTTATTGTGAAAATGTTAATTTGTTTTTGTTTTTGTCTTTCTTTTACAATTTCCAGCGGCATCATGTTGATAGATACGGTACAATACTGCACAATAAGACACGATGCGATACTACATGACATGATATTACCTGATATGATACTACAAGATATGATATGGATGTCACAACATCATAGGATACTACATGATATGAATAAGAATATATTGCAATAAAAAATGTACAGGAAGTATTTAGTCTGATGTTAAAGAGGCTTAGATAAAGTGTGAACTTATTGAACATTCAGTTCTCAGACTTTAAGGGAAATGGGCAGAAAGACTAAAAGTGTGATCCCTTTAAATATGACACATTTGTGTCATTTTGGCAGTAATCCTGACAAATTCTGTTGTTGCTTCTAACTGAATCGAACAGCATGCAGCAAATCCTGAGTTACTGAAATTGCACATTTTGCATACAAAAACTGACTCTAGCTCTGCCCAGTTGCTACTTTCTGTTATTCATATATTAACAAACTCCAAACAAGTGTCATGATGATTTCTGATGCCAACTGCCTCTCTAGCTAAAAATACACTTTTGCTGGGTGCGTGACACATACCTGCTTCATGTTTTATACGCACTGGCTGAGTTTGAGGATCCTTGGGATGATCATTCAGATGCGTAACGTGTTCAGTGGAGCTTTGCTGGTGACACAGTGCAGCAGTGCAGACTTTGAGCCAGATAACAGTTATGGTCAAAGCAGCTATGTAAGGTTCCTTTCATGAGTGTAACTGCATGACAGCTGATCCATGGATGGGTCGAGCGTTGTCAGCCGGCTTGGCAACGCAGCTGGGATCCTGAGACGCTTGTCCTCGCTCTAACATGAACATTGTAAATTACTGTTTCAGCTTGCAAAGTGATCTATGCATGCACTCAGTGACATTTGGGAAAAGGTTAAAGGGATTGAAGGACACTGAAGCACACAAGCAGGTCTTGTTGTATTTTGTGTTTATATAGAGGAAGCACATGAGAGATTAGGTGTGTGTTTTTAAATATCACAATGAATAGGTGAACACAGTAGAAGTCCAAGCTGAAATACTTTCCTGTTTTTCTACTTGTAAAAAGAATATTTGACACTTTGCTTGATTAAAATCATGCAGGTACTAATATATTTTACTTTTTAAAAAAATGCACTTATAATATACAGTCAGTGATTTGATGATAGCTCCTGTTTGGTTCCATCAGAAAAAGAACGGATTGGGATGGTTTGGGTGAACTTTGCACCTCAGTGCACTTATAAAAGTGGGGACAGTACACAATGCGCTTAATGTCAGCTTACACGAGAACTGAGCCACTGTTATCAGGTGTCACCGAACCGATATTTCATTCAGACGTTTCATCAACAACTTCTAGTTGTAGTTTCCTCCTCAAGCAATCTGTCCTCAGAGAAATATAACGTGTCACATACCACAACAGACATTGTCTAAAATCACGCTATATTTTCTGCCAGCAGATATTGATGTGGTCGATCATGTGAATGGTAATGTGACATACTTCACCTGTTTTTGAGGAGTAAAGTCAAGCTTTTATTTTATTTTTTTGAAAAGTATGTTTGTTTTTTTTGGTCTTTTTGCTATATTTGGACATGTTTTGATCAACTTGGGAACACTGCCTACAAAAGCGGTGTTATACCTGAAAAACTACATGGAAATTTTGCAGTGATAAGTTTATTTTATTGAAGAATTTATTAAACAAAAGTATCATTGCCTTGATATAGACATGTTGTGTAATTGTCTGCGGTTAATGTTATTTTTGGACATTGAAAGATTTTTCCGGGGGTCTTCCATGCAGGCAAAATTTGTACAGTTGCTTTCTGATTCGTCGCTGTAAATGTTTAACTGAAAGCCTTAGGGAGCTCTTCAGATCTTGGCAAGATGACACCCCCGTACCTGACAGAGCAGCAGACTCGAGATGTCAGATTTAAATGAGACAGCTTCAGCTGTCCCTCCATAAAGACGTTCTTATCACTGCCAACCCCACATTCTGCATTTATGGATTTGAAAGGCTAATAAATAATGAGGTGTACTTGGTGACCTTTCTCCATGTGTTTTTTTTTCCCCCACACGGTCTAGCTTTCAGTGCGGGGTCTCCCTCTGTCTGTCACTATAATAAGAATGTGCTGACGTCCTTTTCTAAATTAAAGACAAACAGAAACTCTGAGCTTAGATAAGTGAAATCACAACTTTTACAGCTGCAAGCTTGTAAGCTCAAATCGGCTGATTATCACTAATAAGCAGGATTAATTAATAATTAATGAATTAATACCCTGATATCACATACATTTGATAACATTTGAAGTATGAACGCCATTGTGTTTTCATAGTTGTTCATTTGCGTGTATATTCTGTATACATCTGTGAGGGAGTTGTGTCACGACCAGGAAAACCTGAAGCTCTCACTTATGGTTAGCATTCCCAGGAAGTTTCTTGAACACAGTTACTCAGGATTGTATTTCTGGCTCCAAATCATTCCTTTCTGCGGTGCACAGAGTACACAGGCTGAGACTGAGGTGCGCATGACTAACCTCATAATTTGCCTCTCGCTTTTAATGTAACTTGAGGAGTAAAAGTAACCTAATTATCGTATGCCAACCCCTCTAGACACAAAACCTCACTGCAGTGTCTTCCTGTATCCACTAGAATGCAGGTAAATTCATGCAAAGTCAGAGCTCACTGATATCCGAACAGTTACAGCACATATCTTGTAATTACAGTGTCACTGGTTTGATTCCCACCTCAAACCTACTCTTTAAGTCTATTGTCACTGCACAACTTCTTTGAAAAGCTACAACAGTTATCGGCATTTCACGTTAACGCACAAATAGAATTTGAAAGGAGGAGAAGTTCAGTCAGCTTCTGCAAATCTGTTGGGACAGACGTACTTGCCAGTAGACATTTCTACAATCTTTAGTCTAAACTTTTAATTGATTGGTTTTAATGATTTCTGCAGAGGCCATGTTAATTCATAACCTCATCATGCTTAGGTTTATGTTCAGATAATTGAATCAGGGAATTCGATTCTGTGCTGTAAGCGGTTCGATATGCCCGGGACAGAATGGAGCCGTCACAGCTGCTCATCACCGCTGACTTCCTGCTTTTGATCATGACAGTGCATTTTGTACCCCAGACAAGCGATGGGTTCATTCATTCATACCTCTTTTCCAGTGAAACATTAATTAGTGGAGTGTTTCATCAACTAAGCACTAACCTTTCCCAAACTGTCCCTTCCTAGGAGGTAGTGGAGGCCGCTGGAGCAGGTGTGGATCCCACAGGCAACACTACATTTGTCAGCAAATGGGATCTGGCTAGTGCCTTTTTTTTCTCAGGGACCATCATCACAACCATTGGTGGGTGTCCAGCTAAAAGCCCTTGTTCACTAAATTTAACTCCATGATGGGACTCACTAATTACATTAGAAGTCTTTAAACAAGTGCTCTTCTATCTCTAATCCAACATGTGCAGGTTTTGGAAACATTTCGCCCAAAACAGAAGGAGGGCAGCTGTTCTGCATCTTCTATGCCCTGGTGGGAATCCCAATGTTTGGCATCCTGCTCGCTGGAGTGGGAGACCATCTGGGTACCGGCCTGAGGAAAACTGTCGCCAAGATAGAGAATCTCTTCCTGGTCAGAGTTTTAAAAAATATTTTAAATGTCTTCTTTACTGCCACTGTATATATACTTATCCATAGATTTTATAAATAATAGATGGCTCTAACATTTGGGTCTGATGAGTGAAGCCGATGGCTTACACCTACTAAAGGCTATCAGGGATTGACACGTGTATTTGGAAAGAAGAAGTTGGTCTCAGTTGCATAGAAGCGTTTGGTTCCTTTGATCCAAAACATTTATGGCCTCAGTTGATAGTTTCAACATAATGAGATGTTTATTTTGTAAATTTGGGGTCCAATCAGTGTCAAAAATTCAATAAAGTAGGATATGCTTCGGGGATGGCATAGTTTGGCAAGCTGGTTTCTCAGTCAGACCCAAACCTCGTTCATGACGTCTGGTTTTAAAACGCTAAAGTGGACATGGCAAAACGACTGAACTCAAGACTTAAAAAATGACTTCACAAACAAATGAGAGATGTCACGTCACCACGTCCATCTTTTATATACAGGCTGTGTATTCATGGCACTAAGTTGTTTCTCGTTTTCTGACAGAAATGGCGAGTTAGTCCCACCATCGTGCGTGTGATCTCAGCTGTCCTGTCCATCCTGTTGGGTTGCGTGCTCTTTGTTGCGCTGCCTATCTTCGTTTTTCAAGAGGTGGAGGAGTGGACCCTTCTGGAATCGGCCTACTTCGTGGTTATCACCTTGACCACAGTGGGGTTTGGAGACTATGTTGCAGGTATATAATCAACTACCTATGCTGACTCGAAGTGGTGTGCACTGAACAGGATGGTGGGAATGTAAAAGGGCCATCTGTCTCTGCATATTTTGTCCAGTGGTCCTTTAACATTCTAACCAGTTACAAGAAATGGTTTTGGTCTCTTTGGATAGTTCCTCCATACTTTTTCATAGTTTTCTTTTTTGTTGAAGGTATTGATCTGTTGATAGGTAGGAGCTTAATTAGTCATCCATAAATATAGCTGTCAGTTGTAATGCATTAAGTTCACTTAGCGCGGACAATCCCGTAAATTATTTATGATGATTTTCTACACAGATGAATTATTGATTATCTAATCTGCTATCTTAACAGTTTATTTACTGCATGGAAAAGGATGGCTACATGAGCGGATGTGTGAATGCGCTGGCCTCCGTTTACCTCCTGCTTCTGTATAATGTGTCTTTGTGTCAAAGGGGATTCAGGAAAGGAAGGGAGCGACCACTGGTACAAACCCTTGGTGTGGTTCTGGATCTTGCTGGGGCTTGCATACTTTGCATCTATCCTCACAATGATTGGTAACTGGCTCCGGGTTCTATCAAAGAAGACCAGGGCTGAGGTACTCTGGTTCTTTTATGCCTATTTTCTCCACAACTTCCTCTCCATCATCTCTGTTTTCATCCTTGTCCTTTCAGATGGAGGAGTTGCGAGCCCACGCCACTGACTGGACTCAGAACATCCAAAATATGTCGGTGGACTTTCGCATGCCAGGAAAAATCGATGACCCCTTTAAACGGCGTAGGAGAAAGCGCCGGCACGGCCCTCGCAGTCATGGTCACAGTGTGTCAGCTAATGGGGTGCCTGAGGGGCAAGAAGAACAGCGAGAGAGTCAGGAAGAATCTGGGTCATATTCCTCTTCATCCTCCTCTAATGAGTCAGGGTCTGGATCGGAGACAGATTCTCAGGCCACTCAGACGGAGCGAGTCCCAGAAGAAAAGCCCAAAGAACCCAAACAGGAGGAGGCTCCTCCTGACGCCCACCTGTCCCAGCCTCTGGACTACTTTGGTGAAAACCTTGCGTTTATTGACGAGTCCTCAGATGCTCAGAGTGGCAAACTACATTTGGATCCCCTGCTAAATCCAACAAAGGCCAATCCCCGTCAGCCAAAAAGGAGACGCCACAGGAGGCCAGTTCCTCAGAGGAACCACAAAATCAACAGCTCCAACAGCACTAACAGGAAGGAAGTCAATGGAAACCCCAGATCAGTTCCAGATTTGCCACCCAAGCCTTATGAATGATAGCAAATGTATTGAGTCTCATTGACAGAGGAGTTTTTATTGTAGAATATATACTGCCTGCATACAGACATTCAAGATTAAAACAAGTTGCCGAAGCCTTAGCCACGTGTGGTTTTGCATTTAATGTTCGTAGCATGTGAGTGTTTATGCCTCCCTTCAAGGCGATGAAGAGCTTTTCATGCCAGTGTTCCCTTTACTTGCTGAGGAGATACTGCTCTCTAGTGGGCCACGACTGAAGTGCAGTACAACTCTGAACATGCTTTATAGTAATCAAGATAAACTTTATACAGCAGCGTGCTGAAGAGAGGCTTCTGACACAGTAACTACTGAGTCCTTCCAACAAATAAACAGGTACTCGAGATCCTCTTGTACATTTTTGGTAGGTATTGAAATCTTTTTTAAATCCTGTAAACTGCATCATATTTAGATTTTGATGGCCAAATGTATTAAATTCTATTGCATTACATACATCTGCCTAATAAAGTTGTTTTTAATGAAACAATAACTAAAATGAGCATTTTATTACCAATAGGCAAAAAATAATAATCGTTTTATTTATTAAAAAAAAAAAAAAGACATATAAAGTCTTAAAAATCAGTTGTAAAGGAAGAAAAGATTGGGGTGATGAGACCACTAAGAGTCCCATCTTAGGTTTCTTTAGCTGTATTTTGAAGTTGCATGAAGATGGTTACCTGTTGACTGCACAAGAAAAGAAAGAATTGGAGAACTCTAACTGAGAGAAAAGACATGTAAGTCAGGTCAGATTTGGATCTTATTTGGAAGCTTTACTGGTGTGCAGTTGAAAGGTCACCGATGACTATACTCCATGCAAAATATACAAGGCCTTCCTGGCAGCTGGCTTCACATTTGTAAATAAGAAAAGGGCACTTTCCAAACAGCTGATGTAATTTGGGTGATTGAATAATAAGATTTCTGGTTTTGACATAATCTGCTGATGTTGCTTAGTGTAAAACAGCAGCTGAGCTTTAAGTTTTTAATACATATCTGCATGCCAGTGGAGAGAAGGGTGTGACAGTGAAGCTGCAGAGAGCAGAGGTAGTAAAGATGGATCGGTTCAAATACACGGGGTCAACCATCCAAAGCGTCAGACAGAGTGGTGAAGAAGAGAGTGTAGGGGGAGACGAGTATCAGGGATGATTGTGACAGAAGGATAGCAGATAGAATGAAAGCGAAGGTTTACAGCAGTGACACAAACTCATTTTACATGGTGGGCCACGTGCAGCTCGCTTTGATCTTAAGTGGGTCAAACCAGTGAAACTGCCCTTTCTGTCAGTGTAATAGTGTTTAACTAAACATTTAAATTAGATTTTAATGTTTCATCAAGTTTTTTTTTTTTTCTGGAATGAAATTACTCTCAATTTACCAGTCGATCTATATCCTACCCTCACCTATGGTCACGAGCTGTGGGTAGTGACCGAAAGAACGAGATCGCGAATACAAGTGGCGGAAATGGGCTTCCTCCGAAGGGTGGCTGGACTCTCCCTCAGAGATAGAGTGAGAAGCTCGGCCATCCGGGAGGGTCTCAGA
This sequence comes from Pelvicachromis taeniatus, assembly GCA_015108175.1. Classification (NCBI taxonomy): domain Eukaryota; kingdom Metazoa; phylum Chordata; class Actinopteri; order Cichliformes; family Cichlidae; genus Pelvicachromis; species Pelvicachromis taeniatus. Next base: position 75,880 of record VURO01034137.1, on the reverse strand, counting down.
GTAGAGCCGCTGCTCCTAGACTTCGAAAGGAGTCAGTTGAGGTGGTTCGGCCATCTGACAAGGATGCCTCCTGGGTGAGGTGTTCTGGGCATGTCCCACCGGGAGGAGGCCCCGGGGCAGACCCAGGACACGACGGAGAGATTATATCTCTCAGCTGGCCTGGGAACGCCTTGGTGTTCCCCCTGGATGAGCTGGAGGAGGCGGCTGGGGAGAGGGAGGTCTGGGCTTCTCTGCTTGGGCTGCTGCCCCTGCGACCCGAGGAAGATGGATGGATGGATGGATGGATGGATGGATGGATGGATGGATGGATGGATGGATGGATGGATGGATGGATGGATGGATGGATGGATGGATGGATGGATGGATGGATGGATGGGTGGATGAAATTACCGTGGACTGTGGACCCACTATAATAAAATCCCTAATCTCCATAGTAGACAGTGACACAAACAGACTTTTCTGTCATTAGATTGTTTATCTGTTACTTAAGTACTTTGGTGTAATATGAATGGCAAAGAGGGGTGGATTTAATAACAGGAAAAGCTGCAACACATGAAAATATAGATAAAAGTTCAAAAGCTATGCACTTCTTCACATTTTCCAAAGCTTTCCAGCATCATTTGCCATCTCTCATGCTTCTGCTCATTCCTGTTCCTTATTTCAAATCCATCGAGCTACTTTGACCCTTCTGTGTGGGTTTCTCTCTTCGAGTTTTTCAGCTTCCTCCCACAATCCAAAGACATGCATGTTAGGTTAACTGTTGATTCTAAACTGGCTGTGGGTGTGAATGCTTGCCTCTCTTTGTGTATTAGCTCTATGATAGACTGGTGACCTGTCCAGAGTGTACAATACCTTTTGCCCTATGACAGCTGGGGTAGGCTCCAGCCCCCCTGCAACCCTAAACTGGATAAGCAGCTAAGAAAATGGACGAATGGATTAATTTCAGTTCATTCTCCCTGGAAAGGGAGTAAACAGTTCAGTTTGTTTGTCCGGCTGTTTGCCTGTTTTTTTTAGCAGTCTAGTGTCCACAGTTTTCCAGATATCATTTTCCAATTCTGTGTGATGCTAGATAACAGTAACAGTTCAAGCTGATTTAATTTTGGTGATACTTGAATCAAAGTCACACCAAATGTGAAATTCAGTAAAAACTTCGACCTTCTCCACAATATACAAGGCCTTGTATAAGGGACACGAGTACCTAGGCTGGCTAAGCATTTGACCTTGACCTTCATGGTTAGCGCCCAAGATCAAAGCTGACCTTGAAATAAAGTAATTCAATAAACATATTAAGTAATATATCATATAAAAGGACATGGAGAGAACTGTACAACACACTTTTTATTTTTTCAGTGCAATGCTCTACGACATCCCAGTGATGCCAGAACAGGCTAATGTTGATGTTTGGTAATCAAGTACCAACACTTAAAAACAAAAACAAAAGAACAACCCGCCTCTACAATGAAGATGCTTTTAAATATTACTTTCCAATTAGAGGGGATGATTTGAGAATACTTTATTCCTCCTCAGCTGAACAGATGTTGAGTTTAGAGTTAAAAATAATCACATTTGAAGTAAATGTTTATTTTTAGCACGCAGCCATATTGGCAGAAAGCATGGCATATAGCTAACAACAGCAATAAAAAGAAAAAGCATCACGCTAACCACGATAAAGTAACTGTAGACTTGACTTTAATGCATTCTGTAGGTCAGATTAGGCTGGTGGAGACAAAAGTAGGCATACGCTGCCAGAGTTACATATCTCACATGATGCAGTGTATAAATAGCATTATAACATGGACCTTTGAGTTGTCGGTCTATCCTTTTAAGAACGTCTGTGTAGCTGCTCATTTGACTCATGTAAATGATACTCTGTTTGAAATTCTAGCTTGTTTCAACCTGAAAATGGCACCAAGGACAAACAGCGCAGCAGTACGGTGTGATTGCAGGTCTTTTGTTCCCTGTATCCTTTTTTTAAGAAAAGCTTTTGTACCTTAATGTTACAAAATATCAAATACACAAAAGTTGAGACTGTCACTAATGTGCATACAGACCCCTCCTCCTCCTCATCTTGTTTCTCTCTGAACACGGCCAGCAGGTGGCGCACACCTTCAAGATGCGACTGTACTTCAACGCATCTAATCTGTGACTGAAAACTGACATTTCTTCCTCTGTGTGCGTTTGTTTGTGACCACATAGATTTTACACTTTCAGCCTGCAGTCATGTCTGCGTGGTGAGTAAGCAGATGGCAGTAAACAACTGAGTGGTCGGCTGGCCTCTGGAAATCTGACACTTTCCCCGCAGGATGTGTAAAAAGAAAAGGAACTGTTCTGGCATTGCAATCAGGAAGTCAGGAGACAGCGATGATGTGCAGTGGCAGTGGGTGACCTTTAACTGGAGGACACTCGCTCAGCTGCTATAACGTCATCAGCACCCCTACTGCAGTTTCCCCGAGCTGCCACCAGGGGTCGAGTGGTGGCCACATGGGTGGGCTAAAGCACGCTGCTGACCTGGATTTAAAGAGTAAATCCACTCTAAATTAATATCCAAATAAATATAATTTCTATAGGATTGTAAATATGTAAGCTATGATGTATTATTCAGGTAAAAAAAAAAGAAGAGACACAGTCCGAGTCCGATACAGGTCATTTCAAACAAAACTGACAGAGCTAGTCAGCACTTGCACGACCATCCTGAACATATAATCAAACCAGCCTTCTCTAATCTCACCCCACATTTGCGCACATTGACCTTGCCATTCATAACCACTACAACATAGCATATGCACAGCAGAGCAACATAAAACATCTGTGAAGAGTTTCCTCCTGTGCGCTCTCGCATTTTTGGTGATGGCTGAATCTGTATGATCAGCTTTTCTTTTCTTTTCTTTTCTTTTTTTTAAAGTTTTAAGGTGAATCTAAGTGCACTCAATGAGTTCAGCCCCACTCTGGATTCAGCCTGCTATAGCCTGTAGTCTAATAATAAGCGTCTGTAGTATAGGTGGAGACTGTTTTCAGTCAGTCGTGCTGGCTATGACTCACTAATGCAGTGCCCAGTGCCTTTTGTGGATACAGAAAGAAAGAAAAAAAAAAAGAGCTTCTTGTTAGAATTTATGTAGCCTATCAGCTGACACCTGTCTCGGGTCATGACCCGCTGTGAGGAGCACCCGCAGGGACCTCAGCTGGCATTCACTGTTTTCTTTTTCTTTTTCTTTTTTACGTTTCTGATCCCCGCACATCCGCACTCAAGGTGCCGTCACGTGTTTAGACCTATATTATTACGCTAAACACAATCGCACAAACCGCTTTAAATAGATCCGTGGGCAAATCTAACGAACATAGCATGACGGGTTTCGCCTCCAACCGGATAATGCAGAGTCTGCAGCAGTGTGATGCAGTCCCGCAGAAGAATTGCAGTCTCTGCAGCACAGGCTGAATGACCTTGCTTCAAGGTCGCAGTGACACCGCCGTCAGTTTTCCCTGTGAGGCGCGCGCCACTAAAATCCTGCCCGCGAGCCTGCTGTCCCGCACCTCGGACACAGCGCTCACTGCTTCAGATGAAACCAACGTATACTGGGCTATAATTAGAGCCGGATCACGCCGGGCAGCTATGGTGTGGAGATATCTAAATACTAGGCTACTATGGTTACTCCGTTTTCTTTGTCTTTCTTGATTTCCTCCCCCTCCTCTCCACTTCCAGCACACCAGTAGAAAGGCTTTTCAACTCTTTCGTGACAACTCCTCTGCTTTCTTAATGCCAGCTGTTGCCAGGCGTGTTGGGGAGCGCAGGGGGCAGCAGACTATTTCTAAAAGCAGGAGGCTTCTAAGTTTGACAAAAGAAAATGGTTTGTTTTCTTTGATATATCATAAAATACCCAAATAAAGTTAACCTTGATAGAGCAAGCTTACACAGATGCCCATACAGGATAATACAAACTTGGTATTCCAAGCAAGTGTTTTTCTTTTCTCTTTCTTTTATAATTCAAACTACTATCCCTTAATTATTTTACTTTCTCAACACTTGGCAGAGCTCTCCTCATCTCTTCTTCCTTGGCTCATGTCCAGATGCTGTGCAGTAGTGGAGTGAGACGGGTCAGCGTCACAAGACCAAAAGCATGACTACATTTTCCACAGAGGTCTCCTGCAAAGGACATGCAGCCCCATTCTTTGTGCTGTGCCCTATAGCCCGTGTCATAATTATAATAAAAAAGCATGTTTCAGAAAGCCATTTTCGCTATGGTATTTTAACCATAAAAGGCTTTTTATATATAGGCCGCAAAACGTATAATAATACAACAGATGCGTGTTTTTTAATCACACAGCAAATATGAAAGCCGTGTGTGGAAGGGCTCACTGCTATAAAAAAACAAAACAAAAACAAAACACTCACTGGTCTGAAATCAGCACTTTTGAAGCAGCTCATCTAAATGAATGAATACACCTTGACTGTACGCGAATTAACGTGGAGTGGGTCATATTTTTTTCACGAGTTGCAGGCCCTCATTAAAATGCGGATGACGCGGGTTGTAGGTGCGTGCAGACGTAACGGAGACCCAGTGGACGCAAATTGTGGCAGAGGGAGGAGAGCAGGCACGAGATCCAGGCTACGTCACCGAGTTCCGTCAAATGAGCGGAAGAAAGCGAGAGGTGTGCCGGAAGTTTTACTGTTAAAATAAAAGCAGCATTTATTGTTCGTTTTAAGAATATCACCGTCTGTATCTTTTTAAAAATGTGTTTCGCATGTTGACGAAGAGGAGCAAGACTTTCGTACTGGGTCATTTTTTATTTTCGGTAATCGTCCCGCTTGGGAAATGTTTAAAAGGGTTTAATATGTCCACGGAGTTTTGCTGTGAAATACTCTTACCGGATAGGGGGGCTTTTTTGTTGGAGACTTGACGCTAAGGTTCCGCTACAACCTCAGTTGTGGAAGGCGAAGACGGGAATTTTTTAACAGCAGTGGACGGAGCCGAACAGCCGGGTGAAGACATTGTGTCGCCGGTTGTTGTTATCTCCTTTTTTACATGCTAACATTGTGATGCGATGTGAGAAACGCCGCGAGGCTTTTACGGCGCCATTAATCCAGTTCAACTGCCAGTGGACTTGCAATCCGCAAAGACTTGACTGACCTCAAATATTTAAGAACAAAAACGACCCCGTGATGTTTTTACATTTCCTAGTAAGTATCTCGTCTTAGCCTACACTTCCGAGGTTGAGCACACATGGGGTGTTTTGCACATTATTGATGTTTTTTGGACGTGGCAGCTGTCTTGACAGCCTGATGTGCATGCACGATTTGCCCGAAAGAACTCTTAAGTTCGCCTGACCACGGTAATGGGGATATGGGGCACGAGCAGGAAAATAGTTAATCGCCTACACTGTGGGATAATTTGCAGTGCACGCCTTATTTCCAGTGTATATCACATTTATACCTTGGGACTAATTCACGCTTCAATAAATGCTAGAGCAGTCGTTGGTGGTTAGTGCTCCAGTCACCAGTAAGCCACCCTCACTATTGTCCTGATAAATACGATCAATGGTCATTTATTGCAAATATAGAGCAACATGCAGATGATAAGTGTCTTCTTCTGGTTTTCTTTGTTGCATGTTGTTACTTAAACAGCAAGTTCTCATGGGCAGAATGCCCCTCCGGCACTTCTTCTTCTTCACACTTTAACTTCTCTTCTGTGTATTTTAATCTCCCGAGTTATCCTTCTCTCGGTTTTAACACACCGAACTATGTAAGTTGTCGAGCCTCCTGGGCCAGGATTGCGATCACTGATCTTAAGGCATAATCCACTTTGGCAATTAACCTTTCACCGGTCCGAGATCAGTAAGGCAAGGTCACCCCTGGGTGCTGTTCTCGCTGTCTCCACAGTGCGCCGCATTTAAAACCATTTAAACTGAGTTTAGTGTCGCGTCTGTGAATGTGATGCCTTGTCACTGACGGAAACCTTGCCCCTGACAAAACCACGATAAGAAAGCTTTAAACCGTTGAAGATATAAGGAGCTTGTCTGCTGTGATATTTGACTTTTTGCTTATGTAATAGAAAGTGTACTTGGAAATCCATTTATGACAAGGAGCTGTTTGGGTGCAACAGTCTACTGGGATTACAGTCTGAATCTGAAACGACTTATAAAAATGAAATTGTCAGCTGTTATTACCTCCAAACAAAATGAGAAAAGCATCTCAGTTTGTTTGTTTTTTATATATACGAGCCTGGCACACTTTTAAAGTTGCTTAAAATAGGTGTCCTTTATTGGAATATGGCATTTATTTTTTTAATCGTCATATTTAGACTTTAACAACAAGCTGAATACTATTCCATTTGGGTTTTTTGTGTTTGTTTTTAAGCCAAAGTAATTTAATTGTTTACAGAGCTTTATCACCAAAGTTAAGCTTATAACTTTGTATGACTGAAAGACAAGGTGTTGGCTTTACTCTGTCTGCCCTTCAAGCATTCCTGTGACTGTGACCTTTGGAGTGTGTCACGCAGTGTAAAGGGGGAGGGTACGAACAGTGTGTGCAAAAAATCTGGATAGATAGGCTGGGTTATGTATTTTTGGAAAGACAAGTTGGTTTTAGGTGTATCCACACGCGTCATTAGAGAAGAAGCAAAAACTGTTGGCAGAGCACATGCTTCCTCTGGATCATGTGAATATTTGCTCTGCAGTTATTGTTAGGAGCCTGCCAATCATTTGCCACCAGTTTGCATACATTATGGTCATTATGAGGCTGGACGCGGTGTCCTTGTGGGGATTTGACCATTAAAAGCACAAAAGGCAAACATGAAAAGCAGTCTCTTTGGCTTGGCAGTAAGTTTTGGGATGACTCTCAGAAGCCTTTGCTTGCTTTGCAGGTGTCCCGGTAACTGCACACTTCAGCCCACAGCAATATTGTTTTACTGAGCTGTCTTCTGGAGTGAGACATACACAGCCTTCAAGCGCCAAGTCACCAAACAGGTAAGTTGTTCTCACGTCACCTTTTATGTTTATGAAATGTTACACCATTATGCCGTGCTTCAACTGGGATTATGTATTAGCAGGTGCCTCATTTTCTCGTAATTCATTCATTATAAAGCTGTGGTAGTCTTTCAGCTCATGTCTCCAGGAAATATACAGACATGAGCAAGTTTGTAGAAGGACTAAGGCTAAGCAAAAACAACAGAAAAGATTGCTACAGTGCCACCGCCTTATTTTTCATTACTTACATGTGTTACCCGTACATTACGTTGGTTTTGTTGCAGTCAGACACTTCCCAGGACATGTTCCTGTTTGACAAAAGCAGGATAATCAGCTAAACACAGACACTTCTCTTGGTCTGTTGTCAAAATTATATCATGAGGGCACAAACTTGAAAGGACAGGCCGTGATTGCTCTGCAAACAGAAAATGTGGGTTAGGGAGGGGCAAGAGGTGGATAGATGACAGAAAGAAAGAACAATTGATGTATCAGCCTGTGGCTCTTCAGTGACACTTTAGGTTTCTGTTTTGTTTTTGGCATGTGTTTGTTTCTGTATGGAGGCTGTGTAAGGGGAGAAACATCTTCAGCAGTATAAATTTGTGTTTAACACCAAAAGATTACTGATATTATAAGTATCTTGTCGTTTAAGCAAGCTGAAACATTTGATCAGAAATATTTTATATTACAATTTGGAAGGTATTTAATTGCATTCTTGATTAACAGTGTTAACTGTTATTTCTGACAATGCCAATCAGATTTCCAGCTGGTCTTATAATTGATCAATATAATCTGGGAAGTTCCTTCAAACTCCATTAAAAAAAAAAAATAGTACATATATAACGCTCAACTTTTAAAATGAGACATTTACAAACACACCGCAGATGACAGTGTGAAAGTGTTACTATGTGTGAGGCGATGTGTGCCTGCATCGCCTCCCAGCTGTTAGGGAAAGCCGATTGTAGGCCGGCCCATCTCTGCACACAGCCAGCACGAGCTAGCAGGAGCTGGTGGTCTGGATACTGATTTTTCTACTGGATCTGTGTCATGATAGCACACCGTGGGCAGACCTAACCTTCAGTGTTGCTCTAGTCACCGCTGTCGGGTAAGATGCAGCCTAGTCCGGGTTAGGGTGACCAAAATAAACATCGGCCCTAGGGGGAGAGAACTGGATAGTCAGGATTAACGTAGGCTAGCTAGCCTAGTTAGCTAACACACAGTTATCATTTATGTATTCGCTACTCTTGAAGCTAGCTCATGCTAACGCTACACCAAACACGCTGGAATTAGTTTACTGCAAACACCATGCGTTTCTATGGCAGGTAAAGTAGATAACAGAGCTATTCAGCAGACCTCTTTAGGTTTTACGTGCCGCTTTAGTCGAATCAATGAGTAACCCGAGAGCTATCATCGCATGCTTGTTAACATTTTCTGTGAAGAAAGCGACATTTCCCAAAGCAGATGTCGAACTGGCCAGCGGTGCACATGGTAACCTGATGATCTGACTCGAGTCCGAGCACAGCCGAATCACACTGTTCAGTATCTGTGTTTGTGTGCTACTGCTGGTACTGACTGCTTGAATGATTCACTGAGCTTTCAGAGTGAGTCCAGGTAGGCTAAACTTTAAACAGGATACGTTTCTTTGACGTGTTTGAGGCTTGCCAAACACCTCTCATATAGAGCGAGGGCAAACTCCAAAGAAAGTTGTATGCCAGCAGCTGTAGGATTGGGTTATCTGCTGCAGCAATAAGTATGATAAAGCCTTACTTGCTTGGGAAGCACTGTAGGACTAACTGACTCTGACTCAGTTTTTCTCATAGTGTGCTTTCAGTGTGAGTCTCTGTGTTGTTTTTCTCAGTGGTTCCCATCAGCAAAGACAAACACACAACAAAAAAAAAACCCAACAGAAAACAAACAACTTTTCTGATGGCCACAAAGTACAGTTTGATGTTAAACATGTCTGAACAAAAGGCTGTTTATTATTGACATTTTTGTCAGCAGTAGTTGTGGTTGTGTACAACATGCATTTATTAGCCATTTTTTACACTGACAGAGATAAAGCACACAAAGCTGACCAGTCCAGGACTGATGTTTATTGATTATATCACAAAAAAGCCTCAGAGTCTTCAGTTTTTGTTGTCACAGTCAGAGAGGCTTTAATGAAGAGAATACATTCCTCTCAAGTATTGCAGTGTTTTGTAATTATAGAAGACTTGAGTGGATTATCAGCCCACCTGATAAACAAACAGAAAAATGATGGATAATTGTAGTGGATTGCTACTACGTGTGCAAGAGAAACTCTGGACTTAACTGGATTGAGGCTATTTAGGATGCAGAAATCCTCCTCATCGTCCTCACGCAGTGATCTATTAGGTCGGAGCAAGAGCACAGTCATTCAAGTAAGGGTCTGCATTATTGTTGTCACTTAAGAGGTGAAGCTTTTTTCTTTTCTTTTTTTGATCAAATCAATATAATACATTAAAATATTGGAAGTATATTTTCTATCCAGGAAACAAAGAAAAACAAAGTTAGTTTCAGGTCGAATAATAAAACATGTCAAGAGCTTTTTGGTTTGGTGGCAGTTTATCAACTGTCCTTCTATATAGTAATTAAATGCAGGCGTGAAAGCGCTTCTGAATTGATGACCCTCGTTTGGGCTGGGCAAAGCAGTGGTCAGTTTGTGCACGCAAACACTCGCCCACCAGTTAGTTAAGTTACATAAAGATGAGAAACCTCAGATGCCCCATTGATGTTATTACGTTATGTGTCAGAGATCACACTGCTTTTAAGCTGATTGTCTTATTTTATATGGATGGTTGACATTAAGAACCCTGACATTTGGCTTTAAAACTAAGTTGAGCTTAAAAGCATTATACAGAATTACTCACAGAGATGCAGATTTTGGTATTAGAAGTGCATGCTCACTTGGGTAATTGAATCTCCTCTTTTATTTTTTTTTTAATGTCAAACAACTTCTTCTGCGTACTTCTCTCCTTTGCTGGAGTGCATTTCAAGGTGCAGTGCACAGTATGCCATCTCGTCTGTGTACTCACACTCATTAACTTTTTTATATGCTTGTATTTGGATTCGTAAACATGCCCAGCAAAAAGTATTTACTATTTTTGCTAGTGTAACTTAAGTTAGAACTGCAGACTACTACTTTTAGACACCTTAGACATTTTAATGACTTGAAATATGACGAAGGTTTAGTTCGATTTTAGGTGCGACGTGTTTTTGATAGCTGTAATTGATAGATTACAGCTATCAAAGCTTTATTTGCTTCAAAGCTTTATTTGCACTTTCATGTAAACGGAAAACTGCTTTCACACTTTTACAAATCTTTGCATCAAAATACAATTGGACCTACTTATTTACCTAAATGCAGAGTTTTCTTTTTAAAGAAAAAAAAAAAAACTATACTAAAACATAACAAAATTAAATGAACAGACCACATTTTCACTTTTGTGTTGTGCTAGCAACTTCATTTATTTTTGGTATGATATGATTTGTTTTTGATTAACTCTTTCTCTAAAATAAGAATTATTTCTAGCCAATAGATGATTATCTGCTTTCTGCTGCGCCAGACATTTGAATATCTGTTGCACATCGGCCTTTTAACGAAGTGTTGCACATCCAGACTAGTCCAGGAAACTTCAAGCTGCCAGGTGCAAGGAACAGCTGCAATTGGCTCAAGCAGGCACATGGTCAGGCATGGATTTAGGGAGGATGTATTTTAAATCGTGTGAGAAGCCAAATTGCATTTTTCTTTATGTAGGTAGAGACGAGCCACATATGTAGTATGTGTAGTCGGAAGGACATTTTAATTTCTGTTTGGACCCTCAGATTCCAAATATGAAGGTTCATACCTATGTTTCATCATCTGAGAGGGGTCCCCTTGACCAAAGAAGCGAAAAAACAAATGAAAGAGACAACACCACTGGCATCTGGATAAAATATCCCCTTGCTTCTCACTTCAAAACTCATCTCCTGAACTGAAGTCTAATCTGTCAGCAGATTAGACGCATGACCCTCCCGTCTCCGTAGAGCTGACAATGAGCTGGCTAAAAGCTAACGCTGTGTCAGCTAATGTTAAGCTTGAGTGTCCTAACAATCACACATTCTCTCTGATAAACAGTTTGATTAGGTTCACATGTCATGTATGAGTCCAGCAATATCTGATCCACTACTGATCCATACTGGTAGAAAGGTTCAGGATATCCTTAACAACTATACTCAGTATTGCTTTTATTGGACAGAAGTTTCACCAACTTATAGATTCCTATCAGACTCCTTTCTCAAAGTTTTACTCATTTAGAATAAATAGACATGGACACATATTGAAATGTGGGTAAACCACAAAGTGACACCCTGCACTCTTTACAGATGAACAGCAGCTTGGACAGAGTTTTTGGGATGACTAGAGGGTAAAAATGTAAAATTCTGGAACTATTTACTTGACACATATTCATTTTTCATTCCTCATTTTTTGCAAAGTATCGATATTTAAGTGTATTAAAATTTAGTGTGCACAAAAATGTTTTTATGCACAAACAGCTTTGCGTTTCCTCATAATGGCTGCTGTTGTGGGGAACAGTCTAAATTTAATGTGTTTGTCATACAGTGGCTAGGATTAGGCAAAAAAAAAAAAAAAGTCAGTTGATTGCAATCTACAATCTACTGTATGATTTTACACACTGTACCTTTAAGCTCATGTACTGGTTAGTAGTTCCTGTGGGGTGGCTGTAGCTCAGGTGGTAGAGCAGGTCACCTACTAATCATAACGTTGGTGATGTATGTCAAATATTCTTGGGCAAGATGCATCCATCAGAGTATGAATGTGTGTGAATGTTAGATAGAAAGAGCACAGAAAAAAAATTGCTTGTGTGAATGGGTGAAGTTGCGTAAAGCGCTTTGAGTGCTCGGAGTAGAAAAGCGCTACATAAGAATCAGTCCATTTACCGTTTAGTTTAGTGAAGGTTAGTTGAGGTTAATTTGATGGTAGATTAAAGCAGCATTTGCATTACAGCACTTGAATATTTTTTTTCTCCCCGCTGCCTGTTTCCTTGTGATTACAGTGTTTATGCTCAAACCATCACAAATCCCACACAGTAGCGCAAACAGTTTGATGGTTTAACAAGCTTTAAGAAGGACTAAAGACTGAGGTGGGAATATGGTAAAGTGTTGTAGCCCATGAAGGGGCACTGCACTGAGATGTCTTTATAATTTTATTAGTTTTATTTGTAATTGTGAAAATCTGTGAGTGATGATTTTCTCAGAGATATAGATGTGAGTTAAAAGTCTCTGTGCGATTATTGACTTTGACGTTTCTTTTTCCTTTCGTCCTGCAGACATCATGTCTTCCCGTGAGCGTCGGTCAGATGTCTACATAAAGGCAGAACCAAGCAGTCCGGAGGGAGGCGGCGGAGGTCGGACCAGCCCTGGCGGGGCCTCCTCAGATTCTTCTCAAAGTGGAGGCGGAGCGACCCGAGGAGACAACGTTAAACGTTACTCCCCGCCACTGTACACACCAGCACTGCGTTGTCATTTCAAGGACGAGGGTGGCGATGGGGCAGAGGAGGGCTCTGCTGGAAATGGAGCAGGTCGATGCAAGTATGCCCTAAGCACGCTTCCCAAGAGGCTGTGTCTAGTATGCGGGGATGTGGCTTCAGGTTACCATTATGGTGTAGCGTCGTGTGAGGCCTGCAAAGCATTCTTCAAGAGAACCATTCAAGGTGTGTTGTGGTAAAGTAGAACATAACAGGCAAAGCCCTTTAAATGTGTTTACATTTTTTCACAACAAAACAGAGTATAAAACACATACTTGTTTTCTGGAAAACCGCTAAAACGTTTGCTTGGTTTTCCAAAAAAAGTTATTTGTTACAGAAAACAAGAAATGTATACCGTTTTGAAAATCTTTTATGATGTCGCTTGTTTCTCTGACCTTCATGAACTCCTGACATTATTTCTATAACTTTCCAGAGAGTAACAGAATCACTGTCACACCTAAATGAGGATTGGGATAACTTCAGTGTAGGACATTAAAAAAGAGGAATATTAGTATGACGTGTGTGTGTGTGTGTATATATATGCGTGTGTGTGGTTGAAAGAGTATAGGGAGTATATGGACTTGCTTCTTAACACATTTATTTTTTTAAATCTTTGAGATAAACCTCCGCTTCTTCGTACAGGTAACATTGAATACAGCTGTCCGGCATCAAATGAGTGCGAAATCACAAAAAGGCGCAGAAAGGCTTGCCAGGCGTGCCGCTTCACCAAGTGCCTGAAAGTAGGCATGCTTAAAGAGGGTGAGTGTTAAAGCAATGTGTGACCAGGCTTTGATTTAACAGCCTAATGGATTATTATTCCAATATGTTTATTATTGTACAGTTGCTTAGTTTATTGCTGTCATAAACCAGAGCTGCTGTTTCTTGCACAATGTAGGAGTTCGTCTGGACAGGGTCAGGGGTGGAAGGCAGAAGTACAAAAGACGCCCAGAAGTGGAGAATGCAACGTACCAGAGTGCTCCCCTACCACTGACAAAGGAGAGCGAAAAAAGTGAGCTTTCTGAGTTTTAATAAATTGCGTAACGTATTATGCTTTTTTTGTGTGTCATGAAATAGCCTTCAAGGAATTTCTACAAATGTGGCACAAACGTTCCCTTTGAGTCAAGAATGCACTGATTAGAAGTTGTCATAGGTCACCGTGGCAACATGAAATACTTTTCTGGCTAGAACTCATGAATTCTTACACTGATGGTGACTAAATTTCACAGAAATGTCTACTGCAGAGGTCACTCGCAGGCAGGCCACAGTTCTGGCAGGAGTAACTTACACATGACAAGAAGGAAGAAAGAAGAAGAAAGATGGTGATGTAGTAAAAAGGGAGAAATATAGATGACGGCTTCAGTCAGGATATGAAACAGAAAAGGGGAAATTCAAGCTTTTCCTCCCTTTATTTAATTTTTCATTTGAATACGTGCAGTTTTCACATTTTGATGGTGAGAATTTTCAGCAGTCGTACATATATGTTCAGTTCTATGTTGTGTGATCAAACCTTTGCATCAAGAAAGGTCCATGGTCTGCTGGGTGGTCTACCGTGTTAAATGGTGAAGCAATGACACTATTAATGAGATCCTAAAAGGCCTTCAAAAACACCTTTTCATCCATTATTCACAGGTTTGTTTTGTTTTTTTAACAGTAGCATAAGCCTTGTTAACGGTTAATTTGGGAGACTTTTTTTCCTTTGCATTGAGTTAGAGTAAACATGAGCATTTATCTGATTGGAGATTCATTTTTCTCCTTTGAGAATAAACTGGAATTGACTACAAAACAGCTCCTCCTAGTGCCCCATGTGGTTCAGTGTTAGTCTTCACTCTTTAAATCAGCAGTTCAGGAAGGCTTTGTAGTGACTTCAATTTAATGTAAATTTGACCTGAATTGTTTAATCTACATGAATCTGGCTGTGGTATAAACATAGAAGAATGATCATAAGGAGCCAGTTGGCAGATCCCAAGCCTGTTTTTAAAATCCATATTTATATACTGTACATAGAGCTCTGTGTATTATACAGTGAAGAGCAGTGGAGATCATCATGTTCAAAATGTAGCTGAATGCGTTTGTTTAGATAATGACAGTGCTGATGTTGTGGGTATCAACATGTTTGAATGTATACAGTAATTAATGCATTGTTTGGTGTGTGTTTGTGACAGATTCCTCCAACATCATCGTGTCCCACCTTCTAGTAGCGGAGCCAGAAAAGTTATTTGCCATGCCCGACCCTCTGCAGCCCGACACAGCCCAGCGTACGCTCACCACCCTCTGTGACCTGGCTGACCGCGAGCTGGTTGTGATCATCGGCTGGGCCAAACACATTCCTGGTAAGAGATGCAGAGAGAATAAAGGAGGGGAGGAGATGCAGCAATAGCATGGCAACAGTGGAAGAGACTTCCTGGCTTGCTGAAGAGCATCGCTCACACCACGACTAGAATATTGATTGTTGTTGTTATGAATGGCCTGCATGAGCCTGGTTCTAAAGGCTGAATAAATTAAAGAAAATGTACAGTCAAAACAAATCGGTGTGCATTTAATATCAGGAGAGGAGGAGCTTAGTCTAAGAGCTCAGATGAAATTATGTATTCCCATATGAAGCTGGTTATAATATCTAACCCATTATTTGGAACTTGGTATCAGTAGACCCATCATCCTCCATTTAAATATGTCGCCCTTTCTTTGTGCTTTCTCCTGCAGGCTTCTTGTCTCTGTCTCTGGCAGACCAGATGTCAGTGCTGCAGTCAGTGTGGCTGGAGGTGCTCGTGCTGGGCGTAGCGTACCGCTCGCTCGGCTGTGAGGACGAGGTGGTGTTCGCAGAGGATTTTGTCCTTGACGAGGAGATGTCACGTGCCGCCGGACTGACAGAGCTTAATGCAGCTATTAGTCAGCTCGCTCGCCGATTCCGTGCACTTAACGTTGACCGGGAGGAATTTGTCATGCTAAAAGCCATCGCACTCACCAACTCAGGTACGTTTACTGCAGCTGCAGCCGAGCAGTTATGGGGACTGATAAATTAGAATTCAGTATTATGACACATCCTTTACTTCTCGCATCTTATAATGCGTTTTGTTGTAGCTTGTAGTGATAGGTGCACTGTAACACTGTATTCCAGTTTTAAAGGCTAGTCTTCTGGTTTCTTGCAGGTAGATGTATAGTTGCAGAAAAATCCTCATTGTATCTGAATAACTCACAAATGATCTCTCTGTAGTGTAAATATGATGGGATTTGTTTACCCATCTCATAACCTTTATGTAGTTGTCCCTCAAAGATTCACCTATGATGAGTGCTAACTACAGGCCCTGCTTGTTGAATAAATAACAGCTGACATTAGTTTGTGTTCGTAGTCAATTACCAGGCAAGGCAGCCTCTCCTTCTGTGACAAAAGCTGAGAACATTTCAGCAACCTCCACACTCCCTCACCGTGTGCTTCCTGTTGTTCTGTCAGACTCTGTTTACATCGAGGACATGGAGGCCGTGCAGAAGCTGCGGGACCTCCTCCACCAGGCCCTGCTGGAGCTGGAATGTCAGCGGCGCCCAGACGACCCCCAGCGGGCAGGACGTCTTCTTTTAACGTTGCCTCTCCTCCGACAGACTGCTGGCCGTGCTCTGACCACGTTCTACAGCATCAAGACCCGTGGTGGGGTGCCCATGCACAAACTATTCCTGGAGATGCTGGAAGCCATGATGGACTCTCCCTAGAGAGAAACGCAGGAGTAGAGAGGATTCAGAGGAAGCCCCAAACAGAGAGCTACTCTCCAAGAGTGGATGTGTGTTTTATGGAAAAGGACAGCTTTCATTTCAGAATTAATAATGAGGAAACGATCATTATCTCCTTTAGGCCACAGGAAGAAAGGAAAATAATGTGAGTGGAAATTGGCCATTTACAGAATTATGTGACTGCCAGAGTTCAGCAAAAGGCACTTCACGTGAGAACGTTTAACACAAATGCCAGAATATTTCTTAGTTCTAACTGTTTCACGGCATGTTTCTTCACAGCATCGATCTGCAGTTACTTAACCACTGAAGAACAACATGTAGGTACTGAATAACAGACTGCAACCATGTGACTTTTGAACTTAAAAATCGTACTACATCTGCTCATGAAAAGCCATAATAACATACCCGGCAAAATGCTTGAGTCCAACAAGGGGTCAGAATAAAATGCACACTAAGTGCTTGTATTTACTATAGTTTAGTGTGCCGTTGTAGGCAAGTCATAGGAATTTCTCGCAATATGTTAAAAGCAATATAACGACTCGAATATTGTCTGTCACATTCAAAATGTGGATCAAATGGTGAGACATCTATTTGTATGCCTCAATTAGTAGTACTTCACTCTTGGGACCCCATGCGCTGCTTTTTAGAAGAAAAAAAAAACTAGCTTCTAGTAGAAATCGGTTTGGTCATGGAAGCCAAATGAGTACATTTAATAAAAAAATGTTAAAAAAAACTTTAGAGGAAAAAAAAAAACTGCAGCACTTTGGGGATTAAATTGTGAAGTGGAAGCCGCTGGTGTGAGTGCAGCTGTCTTTTTCCAAGGTTGTGCAATGGATTCACAGTCCAGGAGAAGTGTATATGAAGACTGTGTGCACATAAAATGCTCAGCTTGGAAGTTAATCTATATATAAAGTGTTGTATGTAAATCCTACTGGCACACTAAAAAAAATGGCTTCCATCCAAGCAAGCATGTGTGTTTGTTCATATGCAGTCAAAACCAATGAGCTACACTGAGATCAGGGAAGAATACGGCTCTTGGACATTAAAGCTAGTGTGGCAACAAGCGATTAGAAAGGAAATGCCTCATCTGCTTTTTTTTTTTTTAAACTCTATATGTATACTGCCCTCTCTACTCCACTAGAATCACAGTTTTTGACTTTAGCAGGTGTGTTTTTGAAGAAGAAAAAAAAAAAAGGTCTGTCCTGTTTGATTTGTGGGCTTTGATGTGTAACACTAATTTGTATGATCGATACGTGTACGTTGAGAAATCGCTGCATTTTTCTGCAGTGGTGAAGAATGTTGCATAGATTTCAAATGTTTTTGTATGAGATCAGCTGATCTGTTGAACTTTTAACATGCAAGTGCCCGATTATGGGCTTAGGGCAACAAGAAATGCAACATCTTCCCTTTTGGATGTGTGGAAATCCTGCTTACTGTTCCAGCAGGTTTGTATATTTACAGCATAAATGATCACTGTAGTAAGCTTTCCACGCGATGCAAAGCTACAGTATCTGATGATAAAATCAGATCCCTAAAAATACTATTTAGTGGCCAAAAGGGCCATTAATCTTTAACCATGTACAATTCCATTTAAATAAACAGAACCATGCAATTTATAGTGGACAATTTAACAAAAAAACAAAACAAAAAAGCCAGCAAATGTGATACAACCACCCACACCCAATTATAATTCTATTTGTGCAGCTCTCAGTGTACTGAAATTTGTAAAGACTTGAAACTTGCTTCTTTTTCTTTCATACGATTTCCTTTTTAGGATTTAAGGGTATTTTATTTACATTGTAAACACACTGTTGTGGGGTTGGATTAAGTGAATGCTGATTGTGTGTCGTCTGAGGCTGATTGTGATTTTAGGGATCAATTTACTTGGCTCTATAGGTCCGGTGGCATGGTGAGGCTACAGAAGGCTACCTCAGGAGACAGAGTAAGCCAGATGGCCAAAAAAAACAAACAAACTGTGGAGACAAGTGTAACTCGTGGTCTGTTGTCAGTTTTAAAAAGTGGGCAGTGGGTATACCGAATGTCCTGCAGTTCATTTGTTTCCGTTTTCTTTACGGTGTGTGTGTGGCTCATAAATGCCTCGTGAGAGAAAGTGTGTGTGTGTGTGTGTGGCACAGTTGATGTGGTGGTAGAGATAAAACGGTACAACTGCGAATCCAGGGGTGCTACATAAGCAACAGCTGGCACTGTGGAATGGGAAATCTGGCAAAATGTGAAACTGACTGATCTGTTTGGTCTTGTTTTCATAAGTTTGAGCTTACATACGTCTGTCTTCTTAAAAAGAAAGAATTGTTTTCTAATCATGTTTCACAAACCTCTCTAAAGCTAGAATAAGCATAGATACCAGGGTTAAATTAGAGCCGCTATGTTTCTCCATATTAACAGGTCATATATGCAAAGGTAGATTTAAAAAAAAAATAATAATTTCCACTAGCATACGGATGTTTTAGGTACGACGGGGGTTAAGGTGGAGGGTCATTTGCAGTGTCACTGTTGACGTCATGCAGTCATTTGTGGGTCTACTTACATATGTGCGCATTAATATAAATAAGCAATACAATAAATTTACCAAACCTCACACCTTTCCTTGTATAGCCACGGTGTACATATAAACATTGCCAGTTATAATTAAGAATAGCTACTAAACGGTATATTATTTAGAAATTCAAATCAATGTTTGTATTTTGAAAGACTATTTAAATGATTAAATTCTATTTTTTACTCAATTTACTGTTGTTTGTTGACACTGCTTTCTTTTTTTGTGTGATAATGGCTGTGAATTTCTGTGTGTAGGCTTTTTTTTTTTTCCCCATGTAGATCAAAGTTTGATGTCCGTGTCTAAACATGTCCACATAAAAAATCACTGTGAAAAAAAAAAAAAAGTGAGATCTTCCACTGTCTGACGCAAAAAGGGGAGTGGATTATTGTAGGTGCTTTGTGTTGTGTAATAAATGGACACACCACCACCGCATACCATTGGTCTCATCTCTCCCTGTGACTGTGTATGCATGTGTATTTCTGTGGGTTTTTTTTTTATTTTATGAGGGTACTGTGATGAAGACCACTGTTGAAGCTGTAAGCGTCATTGTATTTTTGACCACATCACCTTTGGACACGCTCTTAACTGTTGATGAGTTAGCCCTTGCTGTGGGAGTCCACAGAATTGGTCTTGCTTTGCCCCTAGGTTTTCTCTTTAGCACCAGTGTCTCTACACCCCCTTTTATTGACCTACATGCCCTAATATTGATCCACTGAACTCCAGTCATTTTTAACAAGCTTTATTTAGCAGTGTATCTTTTAGATTGGTACTAAGAGAAAATGAGTAGATTTGCAGAGGTTTTGCAGTCAGTTTTCAGGACTGGGGGACCCTAAATGAAGGCCATTGCTGTTTATTGACATATGGTACTTTAAACCTAAAATATAGAAGTGAGGTAACACATTTTACATGTACAAAACTGATACAAGTAAAGTTACAAATGAAGTTAAAATATATGAACACTATAAATCTAATGAAGCTAATAAAACCTTCCTACATACTATTGGTTCCACATAAAGGCTACATCAGGATCTACCTGAACAAGATCCAGTGAGCATCACAGTGGCAGACATCCAAGAACGGGTTTTCAGTATGAAGAGTTGGACAGCACCAGGCCCTGACATGATTCACACATACTGGCTTCAGTATGAAACTGACTGCACTCAATGAGCGCAGGAAGATGAGATGCACCCAAAATGGCCAGTCAGAAGGTCAGACACTCCTGATCCCCAAGGATCTGCAGAAGGGACCAGTTACATCTAACTAGAAAGCCTATAACTTAATGTCCCACTCATGGATCCTGGAATGCCTAGAACTTTGCAAGATCAACAGGACCATAAGAGCTTTTGTCAGGAATTCAATAGGGATGTGGTGTACAACACCAGAGGCCAACTTCATTTTACCACGGAAATGCTCTGTCCCCACTGCTGTCACTGTGACTTTTACTTTCCACAATAATTAGTTTATGCAACAAAACACACCTTTTAGCTTTTCGTATATTCAGATTTTTTTTCTCGAGAACTAATAAAAAAGTTTCTAAACCACTTTGGATCAACTTGTTGTTTAAATGGAAATAAAATAGATGTGAAAGTCAACGCAAAAATGAAATGTTCAAACATTTTTCAAAGAGTATGTTTAAGGTATATTTTTTGTCATTTACCCCGTCAATAATATTATAAATACAATTCAGTGGGCTACATACTGAACTTAGAAGGATAGAAACAAAGCATCGATCCGACACCCATACCATCATTGGTATCGATGCAATCAATATTTGGATCATCTGCCCACCTATAATGAATACTGGTATATTGCTGCAAAACACAGAGCTGACACATATTGACAAACGCAGGTTTGTACTGGTATACTGAATGGTATATCATAAATCATTAAATTGTCTCCGCGCCTGTTAAACTCGTTTTGAGCGTAGCTTGCGTGCAAATCCACACATATTTAACATTTTCCTGACTTAAGTGTAGACTTCTCTTGCTTTGTGCGAAGTTATTTTTCTTTTCGAAACTGCTACGTCTCCACAGGCTACTTTCAGTCTCTAGCCTAAACCGTAGACATGTAGCAGATGGCGCAGTAAATAAAGACTTAGCGGGCCCAAAATCTGGCAACTGCGTACCTACAGCCAGACCTAATGTGGGACAGCAGTGTAGTTAACTGTAGCTGAGGTAAGAGTGACAAGTGAGTTTTGGGCGTGTCCAAGCGGAAATTAAGGCAGCGCGCACGGCACAATAAAACCCCCACCAAAATAACTGCCTCCTTTGCTTAACTCTTGCTAACTAGCCTGCTTAACAGCTACAATGCTCCCCATCACAGCCGCTGTTCTCAGAAGTTCCCGTGTCCTCCAGAGCGCCAGACTACTGCACGTTTCTCCGACAGCCAAAATGCCGATTCAGGTAAGGCTTTCGAGCGCTTTGCTGCCGTGTATGCTCTACATGCATGAGCCAAATGCGACTGTGTCGGTGGGTTTTACTGTAAAGTTGCTAAATAAAGCGGTGACGTTTATTTGTAGCTCACGATGCTAACTATCCGTGAGAATTCCATCGCCGTGACAGCCGTTATCTTCCTCATTATCGATCGTTAATAACAGCCGTCCTGTCGGTGCTTGTCTCCGCACCTGTTAAACTCGTTTTGAGCGTAGCTTGCGTGCAAATCAATCTCACCTTTAGTCGACTATGCTTGTTTACTTTTTATAGATACACACTCGTAGTACTTTTTAAAGCCCGCATAGGCAGTATTCCGCCACTCTGTCTTTATTATTAGTGTTGTTGTTGTTGTTGTTGTTATTTTTTTTTTAAAAATCCAACAGAAATCAGCCAGTATATGTGCATTCAAGTATAACAATGTTGTATTTGGGTCACTTGCCGCTTTTCTGAATTCACTTCACGGCCATTCAAAGCGTTGCAACACTGGTTTATTTAACCCGTCTCTTCTGGGGTAACGTTATTCAAGTGCAGTGCATTTCAGACTATTGGCTCTTGTTATGGTTGATATGGCTTTATGGCACTCAGTGAGAAAATTAATTAGTCTTTAAGTGTCAGCATTAGATTTAGGAGTTGGGTCATTTGAACTAATTGTATGATTTGTCGCCACCCAGTGGCCGTGTAAAATCCTGCAAGCCTTGTTTACTCCCCATCATTAACAAATAAGCTTAATATCAGATCGGTGTATTTTTGTAATCTTTGTAAGGATTAAAGCGAGCAAATGTGTATTTCTATTTTATTTTATTTTATTTTATTTATTTATTTATTTTTTACATTTCTTCAGCTCTGTTTCCTGTACTCTATTCTACAATATATGTCTGTTTTTTGACAATAACCATCAGCTGCACACAGTAGAGAAAAACCCTCTCCCTCTACTGTGTCATCCTGCAGCAGATCTGTGTAAGTGCAGAGTTAACATAACACAAACAGCAGTGCATATAGTGTCCAGGGACATGCACATTAGTATCACTCACTGTAGTAATGTGAAAAGTAGGTCACCGTTGTTCTGTATTGTCATCTCGCCTCTCATCAGGTGGGTGAACATCTTCCTGCTGTGGAGGTCCAGGAGGGGGAGCCAGGGAATAAGGTGGCTATGGATCAACTGTTTAAGGGGAAGAAAGGAGTCCTCTTCGCTGTACCTGGAGCTTTTACACCTGGCTGTTCCAAAGTGAGTCCATACTGTTAACAGCGCCTGTGCACACTGATCATCAGCTGACCTTATTAATTATTTATTGATTTGTTGTTTTCAGACTCACCTCCCAGGTTTTGTGCAGCAGGCTGCAGAACTGAGGAATAAAGGTATACAGGAAGTGGCATGCGTCTCTGTCAACGATGCATTTGTCATGGCTGCATGGGGAAAGGAGCATGGAGCTGATGGAAAGGTAGAGTACAACTGAACAACCTGCCTCTTGGTAGCTTTTCTAAATGATTAGAAAGCTCTGTGACATGTCAGACATGGACAAAGACCTGGGAAAATGCCCAAAATAGTTTCAGGATTCAGTAATGCTGAGCTTACAACCACTTTTCTGCAGGTGCGGATGCTGGCTGATCCCACTGGAGCATTCGCAAAGGTGAAAAAAATGCCTGCTGTATTCCAGCTCTATTTGAAGCTTTTGTGATTGTGTATTAATTCATCTTTCTTTGTCTTAGGCAGTTGACCTGTTACTTGACATTGATCAAATCGTGCAGGTACTTGGGAATAAGCGATCCAAGAGGTAACTTTTTTTTTTTTTTTTAGTTTGTCTTAAATGCCTGAATTTTTTGTTGTTGTTGTTGTTGTTGTTGTTGTTGTTTTTAAATATAAAAAAAATAACTAATTTGCACAGTAAGAAAATGTATGCACCATATCATCCCCAAAATAATTCCTGCATTGAACATAATAAGCACTTTCTATGGCACGTACAGTTCTGTGCGCTAACACTGTCGCTGCACAACAGTACATTTATGATGACACAGTATGTCGACAATAACTGTTCAGAATCACTTTACTGCTCACTTAAGAGTGGAGCTGAGTGGAAGGGAATTCTTTCACATACAGCCTTTTCCATGTTACCTTCTTTTGCACCTCTACCACTGAACTCTATTCAGAGTGCAAAGGTTGCAGATAACTGCAGTGTTTGTGAAGTTTCTACTGATTTTTCAATCTTAGTTCTGTCCATACTGATTAAAGACAAACTGCACACCACATAACTTGTTTTTGTTTTGTTGCTCTGAAATACAGTAGATTGGAGTGTGTGTACTTCATGTTGTTTCAGATATTCTATGTTGGTGGAAGATGGAGTTGTAAAGAAGCTCAATGTGGAGCCAGATGGCACCGGGCTGACCTGCAGCCTGGCTTCCAGCATTCTGTCAGAGCTGTAGGCTTATTTTGAGCTGATTAAAAGTAACCGCACACCCCGAGCTACTGTGAAAGTTGCACTTATAAACCCGCTCAAGCTTTCTCCTCCTCGTCGACCCAAAGACTGATGCAAATGCCGTGCTGGTGTCAGAAACTGAGTTAGAAGATGATTAATGCGCACAACCACGACATGAAAGGCAATCCTGATGCAAGGACGGTGCATCAGTCTGTGTATACTGTTACTCCTGAGTTAATAAAATGCACACTGAAAGCAATATACACTGTTTTCTATGCCTGTTTATTACAAACTGTCTGTCACCTCAGCAATGTGACATTCTTAATGAGCATGAAGAGATGCTCATTAAGAATTTAGATAAACATGATATAGAAATGCTGCATAACAAGTTGGTTATACTCTAAAATGCAAATTCAAGGTTTTTCCCAAAGTTTTGTCTGTTTATCCTGTGAGACCAAGATCAGGGGGAAATGATGTCTAACGTCACGCCGCTTCTGACGTGAAGCCGGAGAGAGTCTGCGCATTGCATTGTGGTCGCCGGTTTTTAAACAAAAATCGAAAGCGCGTAGCTTTTCAGCTAACTACGTTAATATCCAGTTTGGACAGGACACTAACGGGTATGTTGATACGCAGCTGTGGGTTTTGGCTGTGATAAACTTAACCCCTTCCCTTGGCCCAAGGGAAGGGGTTAATTGTAAATGAGCTTAAAAGGAAAAATGACAATTAGCTTAGCAGCGCTAAAGCGTCATTAGCGTAAGTTAGGCAAATTTGTAGGCGCCTAAAATATGAGCGCCTGTTTTCTGGCTTTATAGCGTTAACTTGATGGTCTGTGGTCATTTTAGGAGCATGCCCCGTTTTAAAAACGGATATAACTATCACTAAGAAGCTGCAGCGACGTAGGAAAGTAAGCAATAATATAAACTGGAGCTAGTGAACTTTAGCTCGGTGTGCTAAAGCAGTTAGCATTGAAATGTGTTGCGCGCGCAATTCAACCCTGCGCGTACTGCACTGACGTTAGCCGACATTAGCCAGTATTTCACGGGTGAAGTCGTGTTTGAGTGACTGGATGCCAGTCGGTAATGACGATAAGTTGAAAATCCCAAATATTAAATATTTAGCACTTCATGGAACATCCAGAGCTCCATAAAATAGGTCATTGCTGCAGAGAAAGAAATGGCACTTGTTTATATATTCGCATTGTAGGCTTGGTTCATTCCCATACAGCCAAACATTAAACCAGATGATGTCCAACTATTGCATAAAGACGTTTCTGTGCCGCCTATCAGTTACTGATAAAAATATAATTAACTAAAACTGGATGTGCAATTTCACAAAATATTCTTTCTGTTTACTAAATCGGGTAAGTATTGCTTTCACTTGCCAAATCTGTGTTTATGTTACAGCTCAGCACCTGCTATCATCTGACAGACTCCAAAGAGACAATGTCATCGACATCCCAAAAACATAAAGACTTTGTGGCCGAGCCCATGGGAGAGAAGCCTGTGATGGCTCTGGCGGGCATCGGAGAGGTCCTTGGCAAAAGACTGGAAGATAAGGGTTTCGACAAGGTGACTTGGTTTTTGATTAGCTTCTACAGTGTGTTTATTCAGACAGTAATTTTAAGTTATTTTACCTGGTAGGTATTGATTACTTTGAGTATGATTGAAATAATGTTAATTTCCAGCAGTAGTATATGACAGCTGACACAAACGTAACAGATTAGTTCTCATTATTTTGAAAACTAGCACACCTGAAGTCATGATGTAATGAAATACAAGCTACAGTTTTTCTTCTGGACGTGTAAATATTTGGTGTCATCTTGCAGAAGAGCCTTGTCTCATTTCAGTCAGCTATTAATGGGATCAAAACAGACCCAAACAAATACTCATATGTGCAGTTTTTCAGGTTCAGTTAAAAACTGGATCTGCTTGTTATCATAATGGATGATGTGGCTCATTCTCAGATGATCGCACATGGGTCTTAATTACATTCTTGTGTTGTGTCTTCACGTCCACCTCTTCAGGCGTATGTTGTCCTCGGACAGTTTCTAGTGCTAAAGAAAGACGAGGAGCTTTTCCGAGACTGGCTGAAGGACACTTGTGGAGCAAATGCCAAACAACAAGGTGACTGCTATGGCTGCCTTAAGGAATGGTGCGATGCCTTCCTATAAATATTCAGTCATTTGTTTTTGTACTTCTTAAGTCCAAGCTGTACATTACCTCTTCTGATTTTTTTTTTTTTTTTTAAAGTCAGCCCCTACTTATAATATCCATGCGGCCCAACTTTATTGGAATACTCTCTGTACTTTCTTTTCAAAATTTAAATTTTAAAAAATAAATCTGTCCGACTTTTAAATTTCTAGTGTGTTTGTTGTTGGCAGTGTGTTAAGAAGTTACCCTTTTAAGCTCATTATGCTAGTTTGTTTAGTGGTAAACTCTTCTACCTTCAAGATTTGATTTGATTTCTTTCAACACGTTTCTTTCTGTGGAATGCGATGGTTTACCTGTACAATCTACACTAACACCTGTAGTCACCTGATGCTCTTGGGCTGCTTGCACCATTTGCTTGTTTTTAAAAGCCATTGGAAGGTTTGATGTAAGGTGTCCATTTTTTAAAAATCTAATATATCAACCACATCGCAGTTGCATGTACTGTAATTCCACCAACAATGCTTCAGTGATATCTTGATGAGGATTGTCCGTTTGGCAGAAGATGTGGCTAATTTTAATGTGAAACATGAAAACTAAACCTAAAAATCCAGAATGACACTGGTATTTAGAGATTTATATATATATACATATGTGTGAATTGTTTTAATTTTTGATCTTGCAAATGAAGATGCACCACAGTCCCACATGTAGTCTGCTCTAAGCTTGTTTGGATTCAAAGATTGAAATGTGTATATAAATAAAGATGCAGATGTAACAAAACATAATACTGTCAATAATAATAAAAAAACGTGTCACTCTATTGCTAATAACTTAGATATTGTTTTTGCTAGATCACTCTATCACAGCTAGTTGTGCTGCTAGTAAGAAATACAAACATTCTGTGGAGGTCTTGAAAGCGAAGTTACGTGTTTGTGAGTGTCAGTCAGCAGCCATCCTGATCCAAACCCCACAGTGATAGATCCAGCAAAACCATGTTAGCAGCTAATTGACTAAAGTAGGTTATAAGTAGTAGGCTTTCTTTTCCTTTCTGCAACTTACAAGCTGAGTAAGAGCGGGGAAACCCTCTTTGTCCACTGTCATGTGACTTACAAATAAAACGTCCTTTATTGGTTTGGCTTTAAATGAAAATTGTACCCTGTGTGCATTTTGTTACAACAGTAATCCTGACATTTAGATCAGGTCTTCATAGCTGAGCTAGATATGTCTTTTAATTTCTAGACATGAGATGCCTTAATGCATGTTACTTTAAACATTTAACTTGGTCTAAAGAAGTATAAAATCCACAGCACTGCATGTTCACACTGTATTCCTTAATCTTCCGTTCATAATAATGGATGTTGACACCCACCACCAGTCACCAAGCTGTACGAAGATGTAACCATTGTGTAGCAGCTCTTTGTTAAAACGCAGGCCCACGTGTTTGCATCTGACTGTGAAAAGGTTTCAGCTTTTCTATTGCTTTTATTATAAAACAATAAAAGGCAAGTATCACATTTGAACATGCTTGTTTGGTTTTTTTTGCATTTTATTAGTGAACACCCCAAGAGACAGAAAATGTTTGATGACAGGAGGCTTTATTTCAGTGCTTTGTTTCCACAGTTACCTTTTTTTTTTTCCCACCAAAGCTCCAGATTTGATATTTGCAACATGATGAAAATATGTCACTCTTTTTTTTTTCTTTTTAAATGCTCCAAAGCAGGAGGGAGGGGTTTCCAAAAGTTCCAGGTCACTGACACGAGAAGGAGAGCAGTTTTCCGTTTCCTTTCATGAAAGTCGTATTGAAACTTAACAGCTGACTATACTTTAGAAGGAGAAAGTGACACTGGCTGATCCTTGACTTCTCTGGAAACCACTAAGAACCCCTGCTCTGGAGATCTTCTGATCAGTTAAAATGACAATGATGCACACTTGTCTTTAAAAGTACATTAAGACTGCTTCATTTACTTGTTTTCTTTCTTTCTTTTTTTGCCTTAAAGAATTAGAAAATTATTATGACAGGCTCAGAATAACCGATTAGATGATCTTACTTCAGTGCCTTAGATTAGATGTTGAAAGTCCATAACTCCTGGAATGTGTTTGGGTTTGTGTGTGTGTGTGTGTGCTATTTAACTACAAAATCTCAATTTGACAGTGATCCGATGCACAGAATTGTTGCTTAAGTTTCACAGTAGCACCTATGCATACACACACGTCCACATCCACACTACGGCAATAGTATAGAAATTATCAAGAAAAAGCTAAACTCTTAATACACCCCCCTCCCTCCCAAAAAAGAAAAGAAATCAATTGCATGTGTCCACTCGTAAACAAGTAACTGCCAAAACCAGGCGAAAACTGAATGATGAAGGCCAACAACAGATTAGATTAGAAAAGAAAAATGCTGCTACCTGTGAGTGGAGCATACGTGTTACGACCTCTGTCTACAAGTAGACAATGAATGAAAACATGTTTGATTACGCAGCGTTGGTCTTCTCATTTGTGGGGAGTTTAAATTGGGAGAGCTGAGACATGTCCTCCATAATCCCTATCCCAATTGTGGTAATTTAGCCTCTCAGTTAAAAGTTTCAATATGAATCTGTTGCCTGTGACTGGTGGAGGTAAGATACTTGGTGTCCTTTCTGGCAGTTACTTGTAATCTGTTTGAGTATGAGATGCATGTGTTTTCATTCAGATGAAAGCTCTTTTTCCCCCCCCTCCCCTATGAGACTTTTAGCAACTTTGTGATATTTCTAACTCTTTATTAATTAAATGTTAAATTATCCGTGTTTGCCCTCCTCTAACATTGAGACAGATGTTCGCAGTATAAGAATTTAGTTCAAGACATTTTGTAGTTGGTTGTGTACTGTACATCGGCAGCTTTTATGCAATGTTACTATAGTACATCAATGTCTTATTCAGATTGAAAGTACATGTACACACTGTACATACATGTACATAATGTACAGTTGTACTTTTTCATCACAACAATCCCTGATTTGTCTCAAAGCAAAGCGCAGAAGAATTTCTTCTCCCTGAAGGGGTTCTCTGAGGTGGGCACGGGGGTGATCAGGGGGTCGTCGCAGGCGTGTGCGTCGCAGTACGCCATCAGGTCGGCCGCTGCCTTTGATACCTGGAGGTGGAGATGATGGGGTTTAGAGCATTTAATGACATTTTTTTCCCTCTACACTTTCCCCTCATCCCGCCTCCAACTGGTCACAGCAGGAAGCTGGCCGCCCCTCCCCGATCCCAGTGATTTGCAGGTAATTTCCTGTAAAAACAGGAACTTGGTGACTTGCTCCCCACAGTCGCCAAATCCTTGCTTATAATACTGTGTGATTAATATTAAATGAATTTAAAGGACCTTGAGATGCCTCTTCCTGTTATAGGAGTCATCTCAAGTTATTGATTTTTTGCATGCTGCTTTAAACCCAGATGGCGCGGTGGTGTAGTGGCATTGCAGAAAGAAGGTCCTCTGTTTGAATCCACCAGCCGGCCGGGACCCTTCTGTGTGGAGTTTGACATTCTGTGTGTGTTAGATCGGTGATTCTTAAATGGCCATAGGAGTCATTGTCTGTCTCTCTGTGTTAGAGGTGCAACAGACTGGTGACCTGTACAGGGTGCACCTCACCTTTTGCTTCATGGTAGCTGGGACAGGCTCCAGCCTCACCATGACACTGACGTGGTGAGGCTGTGTGACACTGACACTGACGTGGATAAACATAAGTAAATGAATGGGAGGATCAATGGATGTTTCAAACATTTATCCTTGTTGTTTTGAGGTATATGTGGGTTATCTTTGCTGTGATTGTTTATATGTATGAGCATTATTTTGGCCTCTGCTCTTTCTCATCTCTATTTTCACAGGTGTACTGTGTAACACAAAATCCACTACTGTACTGGTTAATAGTTTTAACAATGGCTGGTATTCCCCACTTGTCTCACTGATTTTTTTTTCTCTTTTCTCTTCCAATATCTGTTCTTTATCCTTTTCCCAGTTTTGTTTGCAAAATTGTTTAAAGATAATCAGTTTATCAGTGTTCTTCCTCCCATCTTTGTCCATCCATGTCACTGTATATATCAGGAAA
The DNA here is from genome assembly GCA_015108175.1 of Pelvicachromis taeniatus. Classification (NCBI taxonomy): domain Eukaryota; kingdom Metazoa; phylum Chordata; class Actinopteri; order Cichliformes; family Cichlidae; genus Pelvicachromis; species Pelvicachromis taeniatus. The sequence goes on along the minus strand of VURO01034137.1, from coordinate 46,025 downwards.
TGTGCCTCAAAGTAGCCTCAGCAGATGTGTGCATTGCTGAGTTTCTGCCACAGGTCTCTTCCTGCTAAAAGTGAGTTCTTTCTCTCCACTGTCACCGAGTTTTTACTCTTAGGGAATCATCTGATGTTTGCGTTTCTCTCTCCAATTTTGTACTTCAGGTCCTTGGTGTTACAAAATAAAGCACCTTGAGACAACTTGTAAACTGGCATTAAATAACCAAATATATTTCATAACAATAAAAAAAGCTTCATTTAAGTTTATTGATCTTAAAATACCTCCAAAATCCTTGTTTACCAAAAACACACACACACGCACACACACACGCAAACACATGCACACAGTAGTCAGAACCTAAAACTGAACGGGGTCACTTCATCTGACTAGAATTAGTTTTAATTGACCCTGAATTGATGTTTGTATGTACGGATGGATAGTTTTCTTAATAAAATCTAAATATCAGAATGCAATATGCAAACATAAAAGTAATTTAAAGTCAATTGAATTATTATTTAGCTCTTATGCTCCTCATGTGGCTCTCTCCCTAACAACGATTTCAACCTTTACATTAAACAGCCAAATGTTTCAGGTTTTGTCTGTGAAGACAAACGTTCTGCTTCAGGTTCTAATTATTGGCCAGAGGTGCCGGCAGATAAAGCTTATCTCTAAAACTTTGCTCTCGTGTTAGCATGAGACGAGTTTGACTCCTGCTCATTTTAGCGCTCGTGGATTATTTCCTACAAAGAGGCAACGTGCCTCTGTGAAGTGGCTTTGATGCAATTAGGAACATCATGCAAGCCAAACACCATTTGGAAAGCCTCCACTGAGAAGCCTTCACTTAAAGTCCGTTTGAGAAGGTCATCACTGCCTAACCATCATCGCTTCCACCAAAATCTTCAAACCAAACTTGCATTTAGTTTGTGCAACACAATTATTAGTATCTGACTGACAGAATTGACTTATCGCAACATAGCAAATGATATCTTTCTTGCTTTTTTTTAAAGCAGAAAACTTTTGTTTGTGGTGTTTTGGACCAAACTTGAATTTTCAAGGGTTGAGCCTTCACAATAAATACGTGCAACTCACCTTTATCCTGCAGAAACTAGCCTCGATCTTCAGTTGCTCCACCAGCTTCCTGGCTTGGCCGACACTCATGGTGCTGTTCACTGGGGTGTCTCCTTTCATCCTAGCCACAAACACGGCGACGTGTAGAAGAGACAGGAAAAGCATTCAGTAGATTTGTGCATTTGTTTGACTGAAATGAAAGAAATGACTGTGAAATGATGTGTTGCAAGCATCCTTCACTTTCAATGGATTTTTAGAGCCATGAAAAATATTACAATGGTTACAGTAAGCTATGGTGGGACTGTTTATTGCCATTTTACAGGTTTATTAAGAGGATAATTATTATTTTTTAAAATAACAACTGGCTGATCAAATGGAGTACACGTGAGAATCAGTTTTTAGACAAATACATTATATAGAGCTGTTAAGTAGCATATGACAAAAACTGTGCTCAGAAATTGTAGTATATTTTATATGTATTTAGGCAAACTGGGCATTAAAGGAAGCATGAAGCCAGATATTATAAATATCAGTCAATACTGTGTCACAGAATCGGCACAGCTGCCACATTATGTCATCTGATATGGGATCAAAAGCCCATATATTTTCAAAAATGCAAAGGCAACACACAAACTGGGCCAAATGAGAAACATCATTCAGTAATAGCCCAAAGATTCTCTCACTATGAACGGGAACAGGCGCAGAAATATCAAATGTAGAATGAAATAACCACTGCAGCCATTCACGAAATGATGCCCACATATAAGTGATTGGGG
>VURO01034137.1:18768-42729 GCA_015108175.1 Pelvicachromis taeniatus | reverse complement strand
ATGCCTCTCTCTCTCTCTCTCTCTCTCTCTCTCTCTCTCTCTCTCTCTATATATATATATATATATATATATATATATATATATATGAGTGAGTGGTTCCAGCATAACCTATAACCTATAACCTATATAAGACACAATCACAAGTTTAATTTCAACTAACTATTTTGCTTTATATGATGCAGACATGACTTATTCTACTGTTGATTACTCTGCTGCAGACAAGCTGGTGGAAGCTGAAAAGATAAGCTGCTACTGCGGTTCAAGAACTCCATCTGCTGGATGGTGTTGGCAGATTTGAATTAAATCTCAGCAGCAAGAAGCAACATCTAAACCTGAAAGGAAAGCTACTAAAATTGAAATCATCATTAGTGGCTTTCTAATTATAAAATTATAGCAGATAATGATGATAGCTGCTGCTCTTTCCTAATCTATGTAATGCCAACTGATAAAACATTAACAGAAAGAGCACAGGAAACAGGAATGCAATATATATGATGTTGGATTGAGCACATCTGTTGTGCTCTAGTATATTCTACAGACTGGCTTCAAAATTTATCCCCATATGTAATAAACCGTACATCACATCATATTGTTCTGATATTGTTTTAGTGATACGACTTGGAGGAACAGTTCATGTTTTTATTCTTCACATGTATGGTATAGAAGCATATACCAATATAAGCTGTAGAAGTTCACTGCTTTTCAGGTCATTTTTCTGTCGTATATTTTTCTGCTGAGAAAACAATTTCAGGCAGCACATCTGAGAAATGAACCCAGCAGGTATTTGGCAACATTACTTGTATTGTGAGAACCAGTTTCAACCCTATGATAGTTTTTTTTTGTGCTGGCACAAACTCTAAAAAAAACAGCAACAGCAGGTACAAACCACTACATGACTGCAGGAGCCGTGTCTAAAGCACTCACCAGATGGTCTACCAGAGCTCCTCTTTCATCTCTGCAGGTTATTCTCTGTTGTAATTAGTGTGGGTGCACATCCAACAGATAAGTCAGCTAATTATCTGATGCTGTACTAATGAACAGAAAAAAAATATAGTATCAAGTGTAAGTTGGAAAACAATGGAGGAGAAAATAGACGTGTAACTCGGTGAAAGGTCAACTTAAAATGTACATAAATCCAGTTTAGCAAAATTTCAGGTGTTAACTCAGTGCTGTGTGTGTGTTTCATTTTGCATCCTTTAAATCATGCCTTTAATGACCTTTTATTACACTCCTTTTTACATAATTAACAAAGCTTAATTAAGTCAAACATAATTACTGCCATGCCACACTGGGACCTATGAATCTAGAGACTCAAAGCTGAGAGACAACCTGTCTCATGTCTTTACTACAGCTTCACTCCATGCACCCGAGTAGGAAAGTGATTTTTAGCAAACGTAATGATTTGGGACCATTTTCAATAACAAGATAGAAAATGGCAGCGAGGATAAGATCTTGTCTTGTTATCTATCTGCATAACTAAAGAGAGATAATCACTTTCCTCTCAAACACTGCAATTTCAAGAGAAACTCTTGTGACCCGGTCAATGCCTTGCTTGTGCCTGAAAGCATGTTCACGCAGAGCAGTTCTCTGCCTTGAGGTTGATGTCAATAAATATTGAAACAATGTTGGTAAAAGACTTTCATTTTAAGCCATTTGGGGCCATTGATTTCGCCGTGGTGCTGAAATGCTGGATGTGTGTCAACGCAACAGTCGGTGAAATGCTCGTATTGAAGAGCAAAATACTTAATGCATTATCTGTGTCTGATGATGTCAAGCTTGTGAAAAGAGCTGGCACTTTTAAATAAAATCTGTGTGGATATTTCACGTTAAAGCATCCGCTGTGATAGCCACTGAGTCATCACACACCGCTGGTTGATGAGCTATCTTGAAAAATGCCTACACTTTGATAGGAGGCTGGTTTCAGGAGGCTGATGCAATTGTAGTGAGTAGATCATTGCCATCAAACCGCCACACATCATATTAAAGGTGGCAACAGATGTGCGAGCAGCTCAGATAAAGATGTGTCCGACAAAAGCTTCACTATGTAAACATTCAGGAAATTGAATAATAATTGAATGCCCATCAACCAGTTTCCTGAATATCATGTAGTGGATTTCTCTGATATGTTATGGAGTAAACTGCAACAATGCTAACATTCTGATGCCTGACAAACAGCAGTCACCATCTTCACCATAGTGGTTTAGATCCATCAGTAGAAACAACAGATTACATGTGCGCCATTGAGAAGGAGACAGGTGTGACAGTGAAGCTGGAAGGAGCAGATGTAGCGAAGGTGGATGACTTTAAATACCTGGGGTCAACCATCCAAAGCAAAGGACTGGGCACAAGAGAGAGGAAGTAAGCAAAGGCAGGGTGGAGTGAGTGGAGATAAGTGCCAGGGAAAGAGGAGGAAAGGTTTCCACAATGATAGCGAGACCTGCTATGATGTCTGGTTTTGAGACAGTAGCACTAACAAAGAGACCGCAGGCTGAACTGGAGGTGACAGAGTTAAAAGATGTTAAGACTTTCATCTGGAGTGACTAGAATACACGGGATTAGAAATGAGCGGTTTGAAGACAAAGTTAGAGAGGGAAGGTTGGGATGGTTCGGCATGTGCAGAGGAGGGATAGTGGAGAAGATTCATGGATGCAGTGAAGGAAAACATGGAGAGTTGGTGGGACATAAAAGGATGCTAGAAGTAGGGTGAGCACGTGAAAGTGTAAGAAGGAGGAGGTTAGAAACTGCCCTTCTGACTACAATAAGTTTTCTGGCTGTATAGAAATCCCTGGCAAAACAGCTCTTGGTTCCTTTGGTCCATGACCCCAGTAAAAGCTTTCCTGATGATTTAATGGGCTCACGCGCTGGTTTCAGGTCGTACTGAGTAAAACATGGGGATCACTGTCTGAATCGTGGTCATTATTAGAGCCACAGTCAGATCAACCCCGCGCTTGTCACATCTGCTTCGAAAACACACAGATGGTAACACCAACAATGTTCAGCTTAATGCTTCACAATAGGACATCGTGGTGGCTTCTTTTATACTGTGTGTTTGTTAGGCAGTACAACATCAGACTGCTAACATGCTCACAATGACAATGCTAACAGGTGACAGCAGAGACATTATATAAGGAGAAGACATGGCACTCAAACAATCCTGAATAGAAATTTATGGGAGAATTTTGAACACGATGGTGGTTATCACACCCACGCACCCATGTAGTCCAATCAACAGCTGAAATGGGAATGGTTTACAATTGTTTTAAAAGCTGTAATGTCAAACAGTGCATGCTCACATGTAGTACAATTATAACTTAAAGGGGGAAAAAACTTAATTTGGGGCCAGGTTTTGGCAAACATTTTTTTCCCTTTACTGGATATAACTCTCAGTTCAATAAATCCAGTTTTTATGTCCCAGTAACCACTGTAGTGAAATTTATGGCTCTCCCCATACATTTAGATACAGACTGCAAAGTAAATACATGGATTCAATCCAAGATGGCTGCTAAGTTGATTAGCTGGAGAATGAAAGGCTCACAGATAAAGTTATTGCAGATAAAGTTTATTTCTACAGAGAAATATGAATGTGTGCACCAAGTATCAACATAAACCAACCGATACATCATGAGTCTCATGATCGTGTTAGCCCAGTCATTGGGATCTATCTTCTAGGAAACAGAAATTATTATACCGAGGCTTTCCAGGCACATCACCCCTAACCATGCAATGCTAACTTGTCCACCATTTGTTTGAAAATCATAGTGACAATGTAGGCTCAAGTGATGTCTCACTCATTCAGTCTAGGGACTGGTCTGCAACCATCTGACAAACATCTGTGTATTTCCTAACTGGTTGAAAGTGGTTGCTGGTAGTTGACTGGCTGCTAAAGCACCAGTCATGCAGGTCTACATCTTGTTAGTGACCTCCTGGCAACTACCTGTCGCTATGGAAAAATGCTTAATCACCAACCGGTTGGCAAAAACCTCCCCGTGACTGCTTTGGTCAGTAGCATATTGCTGCAGTCATAGTTTGAACAAAATCCCTCTGCTCGCTCCTTTTCCCCTCACCTCGAACCAGTAACAGCGGATGGCTGCCCCTCCCAGAGCCTGGTTCTGTTGGAGATTTCTTTGTGTCAAAAGGGAGTTTTTCCTTCCCACTGTTGCCAAGTTCTTGGGGTTTTCTCTGTATTATTGTAGTGTATTTGTCTAATAATATACAATACTTTGAGGTGACCGTTTTGATTTGGCGCTGTATAAATAAAATTGAATTGGACTGAAGTGATGGACTTGTCTATGAACACCGTCCAGGACTCTCCAATCTGTCGTGAAACTGTGAAAACTGCAACACAAGGTTCACCTTCAAAGCAAAAGTTGTGACTTTTGAAACATGTTAGCTGCAGTGCCGAGTTGCAACTTTTACTTTGAAGGTGAACAATCTCCACCACTCAACTAGTAGTTAGTATAATTAGTAGCAAGCATTTGCAGATGAACATGAAACGTTACGGGCAACCATAGCAATCGGCTAGCAACCAAAGCGATCACTGGTCCAGTCACTAATCACTGCCAACCAGCTGGGGAAGGCATATTTTTCACCAGGAAATGGTGATAGTGTGACATCCAATATGGTTGAGAACATTCTAGCAATGTGTGCAAGAAGTCAGGTGACTTCATGCAACTAGCCTCAATAAATAGACAGATATTTGTGACTACAAAATTCACAAATTGTGTTATGTATAATAATCTCAACATGTTAAGCGCCTACATTTTGCAAGGTACTGTATTTGAGTATGGACTGATGCACAAGGAAAAATTCATTGTGAGCTGGTCCCCACAATTACATAGAGTTGGTGCAGTATTGCTTTTATTTGAAGCAGTTATTACCAGGCAGATGCTGAGTTTGTTTTAACCTCCCTGTCTCTGATCGATCTGCCCCGGGGTGCTCCATCGCAGTGCTGTGAATCCCAAACCAGTTTTATATAATGATGAGCCAAGCAGATCTGGGTGGGGTGATCATAAGAATCGTCAATTGCAATTGGTCATTTGTATTGATGGAAACCTAAGTGTTCAATAGTTTCCAAACAGACACTACTGACTTCATTCAGAGAGTGCTGGGGATCGGTCAAGAGTGTACATCAGCCTATCACAGTGCACTGGATGTTTGTATTCTCCGAGAGTTTACAGTTTTTTCTTCCCCCTTTTTTTAAATGTACGACACACACTCACAGACGTAGTCATTTCTCAGATTTTCTTTATTAAAAGAGCCAGTTCCAGTGTGGTTACTAGAAATAAACATGGAGAACAACTTCACAATCCAGCCATCAGGTTTTGTACCACACACTTTAGGATGCTATTATGGTAACATTATCATATTCAGCTATAACCAACAAAAGAGAGACAAGACAGCAGTTAAATCACTTGATGGGAAATCTTTAGTCATGTCACCAACACGGGAAACCGTGTAATCAGAGCTGCTGCTAATCAAACACGTAAGAAATGGAAGAGAAAGTACATAAATGAACGAGTTTGTTAGCAGCCACTGTCCAGACAGCGTTTCCACGAAGGACCTTATTTGCAGCTAGTGTGCTTTTTGTGTTGCACAAGTCTTCTGCCTGGATAAGTATTTGGTCACACATCACTTTTCTCATCATTTCCATTTCAAAACTTAAAGCTTCCAAATTTCTTTCCTCTCTGGCAGGTCCTGGAAGCGTCAATGAAGGCCCGTGTACATCAGAGATATATATCAGGATGCTGACACTGGCTGATTTGCTAGTTACAGATTCTCTGAAGAATACTGAACAATAACACCACTTCACTTTTTGCATTTTATTTTGTGCTACACTATCATTTTTAGAGCTATTGTTTTGGACTATTTCTGAGGTCTACTCAATATTCTCAAAGTTTATAAGACTCAAAGCATTTTTATGCTAAGAATATATTCTGTTTTACATGGACAGAAATGAAACCAGCTCTAAACATATTCAGGCAAAATGCCCAAATGCGAAAGTCAGGTAAAGAGTTTTTCTTTTTTCCTTAGGCATTACTATAGCTCAGGCTTCAACTTGTCAACCAATTCTTTTTCAAAAGGACTTGAAATCAAACTGAATCTATAAAACAAAAAACAACAAAGAAAATCAATTTGGGCAACTTGGTCTTGATCTCATGGAGATAAATTCAGAAGAAACTCTAGCAGCTAAAACCATGAAGACTGGTTGCCCCTTATGCACAGTACACTTCAGTTTTGAGGCATACCATATTTCTGTAATGCACAACCCCCCCCCCCAAAAAAAGCCCAAAAGTTCTTATTATGTCTAAAACAGCACTGCACCATGAGAACAGTGGTGCTTTGGGCTATTAATTACCACTGACGCTGTACTGGTGCCGAGCCATTTAGTCTTTTTGAGAACAAGACCACATTTCGGGGAAGTTCGAGAATAAAATGTTCCAGTCTTACATAGATAACTTTTACTGATTTCCATTTGAAGAAAATCATGGGAGACAGCATCTGTTGGCTGCATCTGCAAATCATTGCTACATTTCTTGTGCACATTTCTCATAACTACTAACATCGGTAGTCCATCAGTAGCTGTCCAGTAGCTTTGGAGCCAGCATGTCTGGTGCCAACTTCTTGCTACTGCTTCTAGCGCATCTGGACTCACATGTGTGTATGGAAAACAGTTAAAGATCACTGGGCTAACCACTGTTACTGTGAGCATGCATTATGAAGTTTAGCTGGTGTTGAACATCAAAGCACAGCTGAAGCTCACCTCTGCAATTTTTTAATAATTCGTTATCTGCTGATGAAGACTTTCAAAGTATAATTTCATGGCCATTCATTCAGTAGTTATTTTGACTCTATTCAATAAAAAAAATTACTAGTTACAACAATGGCAACACAAAACTGCCAGTCCAAAAGTCAGAACCACTGAATTTAGTAGCTGTAGGTGCTACCGCTGCAAATGTCCCCAATGGTTGTTAGATGCTGTCCCCCGTTTTTGTCCGCCAGGATTTTCTTTCATAACTTCTGCTAGTAATGCTACGTAACAACTGCCTCTCAAACATGTCAAAATGTGGGCTTATTTGCAAAGAACACTGAAGCAGAATTGGTTCCATATCTGCACCATCACCTACACCGTATCAGCCGAAAAAAAAAAAGGGTCGTAGACCTCATGATGGTTCAATATCGGTTGGGAATAATCAGCTAATTAGCATTCACCCATAAATGTCTTTTTCTGTGTTTGGAACAGATTTAATCTGCAGAAAAAGACATCACAGACTTTTTAACCACTGTCAGAAATGAGAAACTGCTACATTTGACTCTTTCTTTTCATCCAGTCATGCTTGTAAAGGAAGACCAACAGGACAGCTACAGATCCTACGGTTGTGCACAAAGTCGCTTTGAGATTAATACACCGCACCGAGGCAGCACAAAGAAGCCTGGATTGAATTCAAACAATGGAAGCAGGGCCTGTATTGAAGCCCACTTTGTATATGTCACCTTTAGCTTTTGGCATCGGCCAAATGTGACGTGCAGAATAATAGTCTTTGTGATATAGCAGCATTGTATTTGTCACAGTGCACCTCAAAGAATTATGAAGAGTATAGTCGGTACATGAAGGTAAAAATGTTTTCTAAATACGAGGACCAGTTATTACAATATGAAAATATTACATTTGCTTAAGATTAACAATCCATTATGAAAAGGGTGGGCGGGGTGGGGTGGGGGGGGCACAGAAGAGCATCACAGGTTCGATAACATGAGTTTTTTAGGTCTCTGGAGGAGGGAGGACAGCGATTCAGGACAGCATTACTCTGATAGGCAAACCTGAAGAGTTCTTACCCCCTTTATGAACGGGGTGGTCTACTTTTGTCTTGAGTTACCCCATCATCATCATCATCATCATCATCATCATCATCATCATCACACTGATGAATCAATATCCTTAAACTCAATATTTGGTACAGGGAGTAACACAATATCTAAAAAGAAGCAGTAAAATACAAACCAGGTTAATCCAGATCCCACAAGTAAGCAATTCACTGGTATACAAGATTCCCGAAAAAGTTATCATACACACAGTAACAACTTTTCTCTTTTCAAGTGCAAAAAAAAGAAAGACCAAAAACAAAAAGAAAAAACTGTACGCACATACGGACACTCACAGAGACACTGGCCCTTCAGTTCATCACAATTAAAGAGAAACTTCCTTCGATGTGTCTCTCGAGTACAAACATCTGAGGTCAGCAATGACTCAACTGCCCAGCGAGTCCATAGAGTGTAGAATTCAAAGAAATTGCTTCGGCAGCCACTTTGCATATAAAGTCGGTATAAAAGGAGCAATAGTAAGAGGCCCTCTTCAAATGTTACCCCTAGTCCTAACTGCGAGCTGAGCTGGAGAGACAGGAGGAGTGAACTGCACGTTTGGTTGATGTTTCTCCAGCTGAAATAAAGGCGAGAGGTAAAAACAGGAATACGGCGAGTTGAGCCCCCCCATCCAAACACCCACCCACCACTCCCAAGTTTACAGAGGTCTGATAACAGTGGATGCAGTGCAACTCAAAGAAGATCCGATCCACATCATCACAGCAGAGTAGGAAGATGTCATTCCGTACAGACGGTCTTTCATATAAAAAAACAAGGAGTCATGTAATAAAAAAGAAAAACAAACAAACACGTGTACGTGGGTACACTCCAACATGATGAAGACGGTAGAAAAATATAGACCTTTTCTTAAAGTCACTTAAATCCAAAACATTTCAGGATAATTTAATAAGTCTTATTTAAACTGCTTAACCTGAAGGCATTTTGGTTCTAGAAAATTGTAGCAGGGGATTTTTTTTTTTTAATTACTAGTTAAAATATGAAAGAGGCAACAACTAGGATTTGGTTAACATATTGCAAAAATTAATTCAAAAGCTGTGAATTTGTCTGCAAATTTGGAATTTATTTGGGGTTGTAACTTCCACCTTTAACCTGACACATTGTCCCATTGTGGTCAGCTATGAGATTATTAAGAAACATGTTCCAAATTCCTGAACTTTACAGTCAGTTGCAAGTCTGCATAACCACTTCTTTCTTCTGTCTTTAAAAGGACTAAGAAGTGAGAGGCAAGAGCACGGCCTACAACAGCTGGGATAGCCTCCAGCCCCCCTGCGACTCAGGATAAACAGAATGGTTGGACTGATGGAAAACAAGAGCACAAAGGTCCACTATTTGTAGACCTTTCTTTGAGGGACTGTCTTTATTTAAGTGCCTATTAAACTGAGGCTGGCAACAGTACTGCATTTTAGTTCACATATGATATCAGACTATCAAATGTATAAAATTATTCTCCACCTCCTCCTCCATCTCTAATGCAGATTCTTCCGATAAACTGGATCACGTGATTTTAAGAGAAAGCTACGATGAGTCATGCCTCATTTAAAGCCTCACATTTATGCTACAGACAAACCACCACTGCACAACCCAAATTACTCCGAGCATGTGCAATGAATTTGCGATCTCGCTGCCTTTGGAATAGTTGCTCTGGAAACGGTGACCAGATCTGCAAACACTCACAGTCAGCTGTCTTTAAAACGACTTTAGCCCAACAACGAAGCAGCAGTGAGACAGAATTAGTCTGCAATCGGTCTGCAACTGATTGCAGTCAAGTTGGCACTTACATGCAATCTGTTTGTGATAATACCTGATTAACTGTAATAAATCAGTAAAAAAATCGAACCTGTTTATAGACAGGTTGCCTTCTAATACATAATCATAAACGACTTCCAATCAGAGTTCAGCTAGAACCTCACAGATCTGAAACAGAAATGTATTCTGAAATAGTGACACAGTTGCTGCAGGAACAGCGATGTAACAGAAAAATGATATAGGAATTCTGCACAGTTGCTTTTCTATAGGAAAAAGGCCAGAATCCAACCAGCTGACAAAAGTTGAGCCGAGTCCTATTGCAAAGAGATGCATCACAGACAATCTGTCTGCCTTTATTCATAACCCCGGCAAATTTTGACTTTAAGTTACTCTTATTCAACCAGCAAGGTTATTTTTGACCGGAAATGACACAGGCGTCTCCCAAAAGATAATAAGACGACATAAAAGAGGCATCACTGTGGAAAACAAACATTTCTCAGCTTTTATTTGCATCTGAGCAAAAAGTGTCCTGTCCAAAATTATTCATACCCTTCACAATAATTAATAGAAAAGCCTTTATTGGCTATTACACCAATCAAATGCTTCTTATAATTGCAGACCAGATTTTTTCCAAAAGTATTTTTGCCCATTTATGTTTAGCAATGAGCTCTTCAACTCTTTCAGGTTGGAGGGTCTCCTTGCCATCACCCTGATCTTTAGCTCCCTCCACAGACTCTGGCTGGGCCACTGCAAAACGTTAATGTTTTTTCGTCTGCTAACCATTTCTCCAACACTTTTGGGTCGTTGTTGTGCTGAAATGTTCACTGGTGCCCAAGGCCAAGTTTCTCTGCAGACTGCCTTGTGTTGTTGTTGAGGATCTTCATGTATTGCTTTTTTCATGGTGCCGTTTACTGTGATTAGGTTTCCTGTGGCACTGGCTGATAGAAGGTTCCCACCACCATGTTTGACAGTGGGGATGGTGTTCTTTGGGTGGAAGGCTTTTCCTTTTTTACGCCAAATGAAGGAAAAATTATTGTGGCCAAACAATTCAATTTTTGTTCATTTTACCATAACACAGAAGACCTGAAGTCTTCTTCTTTGTCCAGATGAGCATTTGCAAAGGCCAAGCGAGCTTTTGTGTGCCTTATCTGGAGAAGTGGCGTCCTCCTGGTCTGCATCCATGGAACCCAGCAGTGTGCAGTGTCCACTGGATTGCCTTGAGACATTGCCACCAGCATAGCCCAGATTCACCAGGATGGCCTTGGGGCTGATCCTTGGATTCTTTTTCACCTCTCTCACTATCCTCCATGCCAGCACAGGTGTCACTTTTGGCTTCCAACCACATTTTTAATAATACTTTACACTGTACACTGGAACTTGAAAACATTTAGATATGGCCTTGTAGCCCTTTCCTGACTTGTGAGCAGCCACAATGCGCAGCCGCAGGTCCTGACTCAGCTCCTTTTTCTTAACCATGACTGTCCACAAACCAACTGCAGAGACCTGCTGTTTTTCACCCATTGAGTTCATTTAAAAAGCTGTTCCCAGTTAATCAGGGTAATTAGGATGCTTTAGAACAGCTTGGACAACTTGGAATGGTATACAACTTTGGATTTTCCCAGAGACTGTGACAGTTTTTGAAGGGTATGAGTAATTTAGGACATGACACTTTTTGCTCAAATGTAAATAAAAGCTGAGAAATATTTTTTTTCCACAGTGATGCCTCTTGTACATCGTCTTATTATCTTTTGGGAGACGCCTGTGTTATTTCTGGGCAAAAAAAAACAAAAAACTTGCTGGTTGAATAAAAGTAACTTTAAGTCAAAATTTGCCAGGGGTATGAATAATTATGGGCTTGACTGTAGATGGCATTATTTATGTAAACCTTCACCAATCGGACTGAGAGTGATTGCAGTCAGTTCAAATTTGACTGTTTATAGACAGGTTGCCTTCAACCCGGCAACCTGTGCAATCTCCTTGTGATTCAAAGTGGTTGCCTAGAGGTTATTTATTAGCTACTAAGGGGAAGTCAGGTAACTTTTTAATGAGATCATTTTTAAACGCAAGTCTCATTGTTTTAGTACGTTACATTTTAAACCTGAATAGGATTTACGTTTGGACTAAGTCACAGTGAAGCAAATGACCTTTTCTAATCAAACCAAAGCCTTCATAATGAAAGAGAATGCATAGTCATGACGGGCACGAGGAAGAAATTCAGTATGGAAAGTAAGGCAAAAGAACAGGGGCTAACAACATTAGCATTAGCTACAAATCTCTAACTTGTTCACAAAGGTATGAAAATATTAAAGTATATTTGTCTTCGAGGACTTGTAAAGTAGTGAAATTCATGAAAAAATAACATCAGCCCTGTTCTGGCGATCCCATTTGAGAAACGACGCTTAGGTCGTTAGGTCACAATTTAAGAGGTACAAAATAAAAGCATCCATTTTTCGCATTGCTGTTTAGAAAAACAAAAACAACACAAAATCCCCACAAACACAGAAGTTAAACAGTTTAGCTCACAGTTTCCAACCATATAGCTTACGCTAACATTAAACAAATCTTAATGTTATATCAAACTATTGTGCGCTCTTGAATTTGAAAAAAAAAAACATTGAGCCACGCCCCCTAACAGGACAGACTCATGCTTAACGAACACATTATTTGTGTCTCTCATAAAAAGTAACCATAAAAGAAACAACGCACACTGCACAGTGTCATAGCAGCAAGAAAAACCTTCAATCTCAATTCTGCTCAAATATTTTTGAAATCATAGTGTGTAAAGAAAGTGTTGCGCTCTGATCCCCATTTTCATTATAAGCTTCTTTGTATTAACCTGCATAATAAGTGTAATGTTAAATACTGCGCAGCTATTCTTTTCTACTACACAGGTTGCTTCACTGAAATAAAAACTACTATTACCAGCTGCAATAACTGCTTGTCACTTCTTGTGATACGTTTCCCTCCTGGCTCCGTAATGCTCTATTGCACAGTGTTTAAACGAATAAAAAAACAACAACAAAAAAAACATAAAACTGTTAATATGAACCAAAAACACTGTCTGAGGCCTGCATGACAAATTCTTCTCGTCTTTGTGACAATTCAGTTGGTGATACTAAAACAAAAACGCGTGGGAAATAAAGTGCATCGAAATGTTTTGCTACATATGGCGGAAGCATCCAAGCGGTTCAGTGGAAGCAGTATTAGACCTTCCTTTCCATTTCTGCATGCATTTATGATTCATGGCAACAGAGTCAGTATATTCCAATGTGTTACTGTGACTGTAAACAATGGGAATGGAAAGGAAGAGGCATTAGAGGAAAAAGAAAACAAGTGTTGCGATATCTGAGTGATGTTAGATATATACAAAATATTGGCACATTATCTTAAAAACAAGACGCTGTATGGAGATCAAGTCGTCTAAGAACGACTCCTTAAACAACTGAACCGTCCAGTCTTTTGTCTCACAGTATGAAAAGTGCACTAACTGCCAAACACAACAGCATTTTCCAGTTGTAACATTACTCCTCTCTTCTCTGCACGTGCTGCACTGGTTCCTTCACGCATCATTAATGCCACTTCAGTCCTGCTCTCTCTTTCACCTGCGCTAACTCCCTCCATACACTCCCGACCCCTGACCCTTCTCACACCTGCGTCTCCACGCCGTTAAGCTTAGGCATCAAGATGCGAGGAGTCACCCCAGAGTTGAGATCCCTCTCAAACTCCAAAAGCTGGCCCATGAAGTTTAGATTCGGCGACACCACAGGACGGCGGCTCCGCACGTATTTGTAGGCATCTGTCATTGTCATGAGGGTGTGCTTCATAAGGTAGGCAATGACAATGGTTGCAGAACGGGACACCCCTGCCTGGCAGTGTACCAGCACTCCCTGTCCACTCTGATATGCCTCCTCTGTGGATGAGAACAACAAAACGGATGAGCTCAATTTGCTTTGACGGAGTGAAAAAATATAACACTGCGTCGTTTTCTTTCTAACTACAAGTAGCACACATTTAGCAATATGTACATCATTAACACTCGCATTAATAATGCATTTCATATGTATCTTTAAAGAAAAAGTTCTACCAGCTATTAAATAATTATTAAATAAACTTGAGTCAATCACAGAGTGCATGGCACAGAGTCAGCAATTCACTTCATAGACACTATAGACACTAACACAATAGCTTTGAAAGGAAACAAAGGGACTAATGATGACATTGCAAGTCACTGCCTTTCCTCTCTCTTTCAGTACAAAAAGGAAAATCAGGTTACCAGGCAACAGTTACTTCAGACTACTGACTTCAACTGAATTCACAGGAAGGGGTAATACAGCATCGAGCAATCCATCCATTCAACTCTGACACTGAGTAACCACTGTTTGAACATTAGCTCATGATTGAAAATAAAAGTGCCGGTAATAGCTATTTACTTAATGTCTTAATGAACATGCGCTCAATGTCCTTCCTAGATTGTCTGGTAAGGGGAAGCTTGTTAACCTTAATTTTCCTATATTATCCTTTGATCAACAAGACCAACTGCCTACCTAATTACCATACAATATTAATTGAGCTCACTAGCCTTTCGCAGTAATGAGACAGACCCCACAGGCTTGTATTTGTACCAGACCAGGGTCCTTCTAGAAGGAAGTATGCCACTTGGAAGTCATTCAGACACTTATTCGGACAGCTTGAAGTATTACCTTAATTAGTTTTAATTTCACTGGTCACTGGTACATAAAAACTACATTTATAGTGAAATCTACTAAAAACACTCTGATTTGGGCACAAAATTATATTTTAAAATATAATTTTTCTTCTACCAGACTTCTATGTCTACTTTGGCCTCTCGCTCTCTTCCGCTCTATAACAAAGTTTTGTAATAAAACAGGATTATCGCCGCTTTGTTGAATGCTTGTTATCACATGGCAGAAGACCACACCAGGTGCCAATCCTATCAGCTAAGAACAGGTAACTGGAGCTACAATCCACACAGACTCATCAAAATTGGCCAAAAGAAGACCGGAGAAATGTTATCCAACATTTTATCGATAGTTGATGTTGCTGGTGGTGTTGTAATGGTGTGGGGGATAATTTCTTGGCAAACTTGGCCCCCTTAGTAACAACTGATCATTGTTTACATATCTGAACAGCCCTGAAGGCAAAAAGGGATCCCTGCAGAGCGCACCCAGTACACTGATCAGTGTATTTAAGATGCTCTGTGGGTGCCTGCACACACATATGATTATTCAAAACAATATTAGAAGAGAGGGCATGACTCGGGGAAATATTGCTTATAGAAACTATGCCCACTCTGGTCCTCTGTGTCATAATCATATCTCAGTTTTTAGATTGGCCCAGCTTGACATTTTTTGTCTGGAGTTGCTTCTCAATAATGTTTGCTGGTTAATGAAGTAATCTGAATTTCTCCTGGGATGCTGCTTCATGCCCAAATGCAATAGATTCTGTACACAACATATAAATTAGCACAATTAAAAATAGCATTGCTCTGATGTTAGCATGCTAGCTCCCACTCAAAACAAAATTGCTGATTCTTGGCACGTCAGCGCTGGCACCTAATACTAGTACTAGTTAGCATCTAAGCTGACATTTTTGGTAAAGGCTTTTTACATCTGAAGGCCCTGTTAAGATAGCATGTACTGGTTCTCCCCCTACATATAACAGAAACTGATATCAGGCTTTTATATAAATATGGTAGGTCCACAAACAAGCTATCCCTCCCATTATTGGATTAGTGTTTAAAATGTAATTACTGAAGTCATTTTTAACCCCTAATATAGCATTCCCACTATACTGCCCAACTCTATTCACACCACGTGCTTTCTTACACTCTCTGCACATCGATGGATAAGAGGTGGAGCGCTCACCAATAAACTCAAAAACCTCCTCAAAGTACTGTCGAAGGTTTTGCTTGCTGTTGTCGGTGGCTGGGATCCTTTTATAGCGCAGTCCAGAGTTGACGTGGTAGAGAGGCAGGTGGGTGGTCACATTGACCACGTAGCCGATATTGAGGCGTAGGAGCAGGTCCAGGTCCTGAGCATCTCTCTCATTCCCCAGATACAGGAAGGGCAGAATGGGACTGACCACAGCGTTCTCCGCATCGGGAGTCATCACAGACTCATCGGAAAGAGAAGCCGGCAGGGAAGAGGAGAGCGGCAGAGAGAGGCGCACTGGGAAATGATAGTGGGGAGAGGTGGTGTTAACTGTTAACAAGTAAATGCTACCGTAAAGCACCAAATCAAGAGAATACTTAAAAAAATGAATATTTTGTGCAACAACACAAACTAAAGTAAACCACCAATGATGTCCCTGATGCAAAAGTAGGTCATATTATTCTGTGTGCATTATTGGTAGATTATAAAAGCAGGTTGCTATACAACATTAACACTGTCATAAAATGAAGCTAACCAAAAGATTTTTTTGATCAACAGCTGTGGTGTATAAGGAGCTGACACCAGCTAACTGGCAATCAAGCTATTATGACCCAGGTTTACATCAGTGACCGCAATGGCCTCTGCACAATTGGATTTTCAGCTGTTCTTACTTCTGTTGTTCTCCTCATCTTGCTCTCTGTTCAGGGAGTTCAAGGCCAGGTGAAGAGACTGAGCCGACGACAGAGTGTGTCCTCCCTCCCTGTCTCTCTGCCAAGGCTTGGGTTTGATTAGCGTGCTGGGGGCGGATGGTGGAGGGGAAAAGGACACAGGTGATGGTGGGGAGGCAGAGCGAGGAGAGGGGGAGGAGGTATATGCTGCGTCTTCATCATGGTCAGGCCCATCGCTCATTCCTGCATCCTCTGCTTTATTCAAAAGCCTCTTCAGCGAGCTCCGACCGTCATCATACTCTGGTCCTGACCTGCAGCCCATAAAATCAAGGGCTGCCATTTTGCCCTGCTGAAGCCGCCTTCGTCCAGCGTGGTCTGTGAGCTGGGTCTGTGCGTACTCCTTGAGGTTTTGACAGTCCAGGAGAACCAGCCCAGTTCCATTACTGCCATTCTGGGTCTGACTTGCACAGGTTTTTGCCACTCCTACACCTATCCCAGCACAGTGATTTTTTTGAGCTTTAGAGTGGGTCATCTTCTTGGCCAGCTCTTCAGGCCAGATGGTGCGCACACTGTAGTCGTCATCATCAGCTTGATACATAGACATCGGATGAGCTGCTGGGATGCTTCTTCCTGGGGGTTTGCCTCTGCGAGGGTTGTATGTGACCACTATGGGGTCGCTGCTGCAGTAGCTGCAGGTGGAACTGCCTGTTTGGGAAGCTTTGGGGTTGCAGCCTGTGACACAGCTCTGTATCGCCCGCAGAGGGGCAGAAGAGGACAGCGGGGTGCAGGGAAGGCATCCTCCTACAAGTTTTTTGCGAAGAATAGCAGGACTTTCAAAGTTTCCCGCCTCACCAGAGCAGGAGGCACAGCGGAGAGGTTTGAACAGGCCTGCTCGACACTCAGAAGCAGTGCTGTTAGAAGACGAGGTGATAGAGGTGGAGGCGTTGGAGAGACACCCACCCAGATTTCTTAGGCCCATTTCTTTACCTCCTCTCTTTACTGCTCCAACATTGTGACCACAGGAAGATGAGGTGGAAGTTCTTCCACCACCTCCTTGAAAGCTAGCTGAGTGCCCTTTACACCCTCTGCATCTTACCAACCTCCAGCAGCCACAACTGAATGGGTGCGCACAGTCGATGGTGCAGGTGTGGTCAGGGCTGGGGAACCCTCCAGCATGAGAGGAGCAAGGAGAGAGGGGTAAACCATGAAGAGGGTGAGGGCGGTGATCCCTGGGTTGAGAGGCTGGGTGAGGCTGTGTACGTTGCTGAAGAGAGGCTGCAACATAGGTGGGTTGGGAGGAAGGAGAAGGGGGGTAGGTGGAGTTTAGGATGGCAGCATGGGGCAAAGGGACAGAGTTGTGGTGGTAGGACACACTGTGAATATTTAGGCTTTGATGGACCGTTCCCAGTTTGGAGCTTGTCCTGTGACCTATAGAGGAAAACTCGTGCTCACCTCTGTTAAGAAAACCAGTGTTTTCCTTCTCCTTTTCACTCCTAAACTTATGCTGCTGTGCCTGGGCAGGGACAAACTGTAGGACCCCACCAGGGGCTGATGACAGCTGACGAATTCGCTGTGGCCTGTGTTCGACACCACCTGGCCTCCCTGCAGTTCCGTTTTTTCTCTCACACTGTCCTTGTTCGAACCCTGAAGAGACACATTTCCCTCTGCCACTTCTTATACTCCCGCTACGCCCTAATGAGTTGCTGAGTCCTCCTCCTCTTCCTCCTTTGTCCAATGTCACTCTGATATCAATAGTATGCGTGTGCGAGGGCAGACGCGGGCCGAGAGTCACCGTGCCATTGCTGTGGCAGTGGCTAGGGATGTGTCTGACGGCCGCCGGGAGGACAGGTTGGTCGCCCTTGAATTTCTGCACACGGGAGGACCTGCGCTTGCATTCCAGAGTCAGAGATTTACAGGTGGGTGAATAAAATTGGGACTGAGAAGGATGGAGATGAGCAGGTTGAGCGACTTGTCCATTGGAGGAGGCTGTTAGATGAGAGGAGTGCTGCGGAATAGTCTGTGGGGAAGTCTCGCAAAGGGCTAAATTTTTTGGGCGCTGAATGACCACTATGCGTTCGTCAAGAGGGAGGGGAGGCATCTGGGTTTATGCAAAGCTGTGCAGTGAAAAAGAGACAGAGAGGAAATAGTCAGAGATTCAGTCTTCATTCACATATACACTGAAAATGAGGAGCACACTTTACATTCCTTCAGTTTAGATGCAAACAGCACATGCTCATAAAAAACTATGAACATTGCCTTGCAGCTTCTGAGTTATGTGACGTACATAGATGTTAATGAAAGGATTTTTTTTTTTGGTACTACATAGATATAACTATTTTCACAACATCAACAGACTTTTAGGTTTTGTATATTTTTGTAAGTCACCTGTAAAGGTGTCTTCCTCGTGACAAATCATGCCCAGAGTAAATACAAAACAAGCAACCAACAATCTCTGTTTTGACCTTTATTAACTTGGGGATATTTCTCTTCATATTTGCTGCAAATGACAGAGAAATTCTATGAAGTGAAGACCCATAGAGGTGCATGTTTACTGTGAATGGATATCACAGGAGTAAGTACTTTTGGGGAATCCATTTAAACATGCACTGCACAGTCTCAGTCTGCTTGTACCAGGGCCAGTGGACAGACGCTTAACCTTCATCTGTATTTATAGGAATCTGACATTCAGTTTTAAACCCTTCCCCAGTAATCCAGTTGGCATTCAACTGTGAGATTCTGAATGCAAAGATTCAAGAGTGTGTACCTGTTTGCTGTTAGCAGCAAATAATCCTAGCCAATCCTGATAGCACTGAGGCTTCTTAGCAGCTCAATTGCAAAAGCCGCATCAAACGAGCTTCAGCAAGTTACAAGCAACTGAATATATGTGTTCTGGATGTGTAGTCTTTATTTTGTTTGTATGCTAAAATATGTATGTAAATGCCAAGCTGATTTGGGAACTTAACGTTTTTCAATCTGTTGAATTTGGCACAAAATGTCTTTTTGAATTTCCGTCTCTGCATTGCATTTTCACTGCAGAACAACCTAGTGACTCACGGTTAGCTAATGGCTCAGTGAGATTCTTCACTTTGTGATTATCTGAGATGAAAGACTTCCTGCCCACAGCCATTTAGCCCATTCACCCCGTCTTTGGTAGCAACTAATTTAACCACATCCTTTGGGCCAATTAAAAGCAAGCATTTGTCCAGGCCATGGATAAACAGAAGGTCACCACGTAGACAACAACACAGCTCAGCTGGAGAAAAAGTTTTCACATCATGACACAGCAAAAAGAGATGAACGCAGTGTAATAATAAAACACACATTGAAGTGTCTCTATAGCATTAAACTGTCTGAATGAGTAATGCTCCTAATAACAGGTCGCTGCAGTTACTTCACAATGTCAGGGTTTAAATTTTTATACCTTTTTTTGGTAGAATTATTATAAACTAGGTCTGCTTTGACATATTCTTGTTGCTGAGGTAAAATCCACCCACTGGCACATATGCTCTGTCTGTGATGTTCACTGTGCCGTGAGTTGTTTGGTTGATGAACTGCTTTAATTTCCTTTTTGCCACACTAGCAGACATGGTTGCACTGGTGCCAGGGCTGGTCAGCTGGGAGGATATTAGGATGCTAATGTTAGCGTTAAGCTCTGAGCAGTTTTCTTTGACAAAAAAAATAAAGACTATTTGTTAACTCCTGCCTTTACTTAAGCCACAACAGGTTTACAGCCCGGTTAACCTTATACCATGGGGAGACTGTTTTATTGTCTGCCTGTTTAATGTTTAATGCTTTGTGATTGAAAATTTGGTGTAAACTGGTAGAGTGTAAAAGGAGCAACTGATTTATGGACCTAAGCCTCTTCTTTATTATGCATCATTATGCATCAGCCTCACAATCCCAGAGCCCAGTTGGTGACACCCTGGCAACTGCCGGTTGTTAAGAACAAAATGTGTATTTTCTGTCTGATTGGTGAGTGGTTGGCTGACAGTTGCTAGATGAAATCTGTTGCAAAGAGGGTGCTGCACCATAAACCTCCTCGGTCGTTAGATGTTTACATGGAAGATGCCGACTTGTCTGCAAGCATTACAGTGAAACAATACGACTCTTCTTCAAAGTAAAAGTTGTGACTTGCTACTACTGACAGAATGTTTAAACTTTTACTTTGAAGGGAAACAGTCACTATTTCCATTATGTGCCAGACTTTTCAGTTTGACTGCCACACAGCAAGAACTTGGTGACTGCCATTGCAATTGTGCAAATGACCAATGCAATCTTAAGGAGGTTTCTAAAGCAACACCGTACACCTCGTTCTGACCATTTTCACCTAGCGAGCACCAGCAACCATTTGCCAACCAGTTGGAGAAGTCCACCAGTGGTTGCCGGGCGGTTGCTGACCAGTCTCTAGGCCTGTGTCACCTGGGGCGCTCATTTTTTTTTTTAGCATGCAGTGCTACGTCCCATGTTTTTTTTTTTTGATAAAAGACCTCAAGAAACTTTTCATATGTCATTCTACCCTTCCTCAGCTTTTTATTAGCACTGTTCATGTGTAGAACATCTTTGGGCTAAGCTTTTAGATACTCATCTACTTTAATACTTCAAAAATTAATCACACCGTTTTGCAGTAAAATAAACCCCACGGCATTATATTAACTTCCAAACACCTTTTGAATGTTGTCATCTCAGACACCTTACTAGCTGTAAATTTAATTTTCGGTGTTTGAGCACCCTGGCCGCTGCTAACCAGGCATTTGCAGTAGCTGGGTTTCACAGACTGACCCTCGAGTGTGTACTTCTTTAAAGATCAATTTAACACTCAACCTAAATTTGTAAAGGCACTTCCTATGCTGATCTTTTTATATTCACCTTAAGGACCACTATGTGGCAGATCTAGCAAAGCAGAAGACCATCGATCAACCTGGCAAATTACATAGAGCTGCTTTTAGAGAGTGTTTGTTGAGAGTGGATTTTCTTTTTTAAGCTTACAACCGTGAATCTACATTCAAAAATCTCTCAGCGTGGTGGGAGACTAACAGGTTAAAGTGGGTGCTGGGAGGAACAGATAACTCAGGACGACATTGGCTGACAGATACAAAAGAGGGTAGAGATAAAATACAGGGAGGCAGATTATAACGTGACACTATAAACCACAGACTACGGGGAAGGAAGGGACACGTCAAAGTGATCTGGGGATGCCTTCAGTCCCACCACAACACAGTTACCAACCCATAGAGAAAGCAAACCGCACTCCAGTGTCCCCATGCTTATATCCACGCACAGAGTCTGGTGATGACATCCTCATCTTTTTTTCCTCTTTCAGCCTTGCCTGCGGTGAAGGGGGTGGGTGTTACAATGACCCAGTTTTATCATGGTGGAAGTCACTATCACTCCGATTACTTTTCTGTCACATGCTGTAAAGTGCAGGCTGGTTAGTGGCATTTTCACTCGCACATCACTTAAGCTACAGAGAGAAAAGCAAAATACTCAAAGCACACCAGTGATGGTAGCATGTTGTTTCACAGCAAGAACAAAAGACACCACAGCCTTTAAAGTTTCAATTAAGAATTCTGCCTAATCTTCTAAATTTAGCCCATTCAAGTGCTTCAAAGGTGACATGAAAGATTGATAAAAGATCCTATTTTCACACTTGCCAAGGAGATTGGATGTAATGGTCTGGTTGGCAAAAAGATTTCTCTAAGATTTCTTCAAATTATTTATAACTGTGAGATAAAGCATTTAATTAAAATTGAAATAAGAAAAACTCGATGTCTTGACGTTTTCAAGAAAATTTCACAAAGTAAAAATGTCCAAGAATTAATGAGCAGTGGCTCCAAACTTTAAAAAAAAAAGTTATATAAAAAAGTTTGAAGGCCCTAGTTACATTTGAGATGTTCTTGAGTTTGTATTTCTCTTATTCAAATAACTCCTCAAATCACACAACATTTAACAAAATGCAAATGTATGCATGCAGTATGAAACAGCAGAAAAAGAGTCATATTTGTGAAGTGTAGGAGACACTGTACTCGGAAGACGGTTAATAAATCCCAGCAGAACAAGTACTTTTTATGCTAATACTTTAAGCACACTGGGTTGTTAGTAAAAGGCTTCCAATGCAGCAATGAAATTATACTGTCAACTGAATGATTTGAGTACCCCCGGGGTTTTTGGCTCATTTAAAGAAAACAAAAAAACAACAGTTCTGTTATCTCTCTGTGCATTTATTCTTTAGACCTGACGCCTGCGAGAATAAAACAAGGGTATGAGCGCTGTTGATAAAGCGATTAATCAAATTTGTGTTTAATTAGCCGTGTTTATGCAAAATCACTGCAGTTGGTTGGTCCTAATTAACCTGTTTGCCTAATGGAATCTGATAAAAGTCTGCGAGCTACCTGCTCTGCCAACATGCTGCACAGGGCTGATGCATTTCCAGTAATTGTATTTAAAATAAATAAATAAATAAAAATAGTGATGGTACAAAGTGTACAGGGTTTGTTTGAAGCTTTTTTAAAAGGGCAAACTCATCGTTTTACGATCACAGAAACAGGCTTGTTATTTTCAATTTGGGATTTGACAGTTTTTCATTGTTGGCGCCTCGTTAATAGCTGAAGTTGACAGATCCTAGACTGTCTCTAATGGCATCCAAAACACACAAGCAGACACATGCACACACACATGCACACGCACGCACGCACGCACACACACACACACACACACACAACAAAGATGCACAACAAAGAGCAGTCTGTTATTGCATATTTCATCATTTTAATGGGCCAAATTAATGTGTTACTAACTCTGACCCTTCACATAACATATAAATAATGGTAAATAATTCCTTTATATGCAATACATAAAATATATTAGTCTCATAATGCATATCAGTCTGTTCACAAAGCTGTATATTTTTAATATGTTCTGAGCACTTTTCTGAAACACTGAGGATTCTGTATAAAACGTTTGAGAGCAAACTACATGAAACTGAATAAACAAGCACCGCAGGATGGATCACACACACGCACACACACGCACGCACGCACACACGTGTGAATACTTCAGGGAAAAAAATCTATACTATGCTAAGCTTTTAAATCACATTAGCTGCTTCTGAATTAGACTGCATGAAAGTGAAATTGAAATACAAACTTGCGCAGTTTAAGAGCAATATTTTTGGGGGGAGGAAAAAAAAAAGGGTGCCACTCAGTTTCTGTTAGTAAGAGCTGCATGATCCTGCGGGGGAGATCATGACGCCCTCCCTCAGCTCATATTCCACCAGCAGAGCAGAGATAACAGCTTTACAGTCACAAGCAAGAGCCAGGAAAAAAAGGTAGACGTCCTAATGTTTTTCCAAACGACTGAACTCTCCCACAACCAAGAAATATATGCAATAAAATGATAATTTCCTTGAATGAAGCGTTAAGAGTGATATCCTGTTTCAACCAAGCAATTAAAAAAACCCCAACAATTTTTGTCTTGAAACGAGAACAAAAGAAGCGCATCCTGATATGCTTTACACGATGGGGCTCTCATATGCATGATAGGAGGACAGTGTAAAGCTTACAGTGGGAGGACCATCACTGCATAGCCCCATAGTGATCAGTCACAGTGTCGATGTAGGCAGTGTGGTCCATCTCCAGCTGCAGAGGCGTTGCAGTGAGTGTTTTTGGGGACAAGCTGTTGAGAGGAGGAGGCTGGTGTTTTTTGGGAGCAGATGGTTGTCTGGCTTTCCAAGATTCATAGCGATATTGATGCCCCCCCCCCCCCCCCCCCCCCCCGCGCGC
>VURO01034137.1:4028-18731 GCA_015108175.1 Pelvicachromis taeniatus | reverse complement strand
GGAAATTTGTCCCCCCCCCCCCCCCCCGTTTTAAGTAGCTACTTCATCGCAATGCACCTTACAGCCGAACACAGAGAATACAGGAGCAGAGCAAACACCACTGTGAGGATGCTCAATAACTCTAAATGGTTAATTTAGAGAATCTCTTCCACTGCTGCATGCTTTTTTTCATAACAGTAAGGGTTCTCGAGCATGAGGATGGCGGGGAAATTTGTCATCTTGAGTCACTTGTTTCCAGAGGCTGATGAGCAGGCCGCTTCTGTCAGAGGACTATCCACATTTCCGCATTTTTTGCTTGTGTTGAGCTGACAGCGGGCACAAAATGACAGGAGGCAGCCTGCTGCTCTCTTTGCTCTTTCACACACATAAGCAAATGGACAGATGGAAAGAACGAGTTATGGGCACTGGACACGAGGGGAAAAAAAAAGAAAAAAGTTGGTTGTACCGACAGTAGAGAAAATCTCGTTCCTGGGACGTAGCTGCTGGTGTGAAAGTTAGTTAACAGATTTCTGTAGTGCAAAGTGTCAAATGTAAAGAAAATGTGACGATTCGAGTTAGTGATGGAAGCTCACTGATAACATATATGAAATTTATGGCAAATATTAAAATGAATAAAGCCAACTCTTTATGGCTATGTATTATTGTTTGGTGAAAATGATGTCATTATGTTATGTTATAACACTGGCTGACTCCCATTTAAAATCACGAAGCAATGCAAGAGCAGGACTATTTGTTTTGCACTTTGAAAAAAGGGTTATTTTCCTTTCTTGCTGGAAGCTACACAAGGAGATCAATACCACTCTCAGTTTAATGGAAGGGTTAGCTGCAGGACTATTTCTTCCTGGAGTCTTGTTGTTCTCAAATTTAGGGTAACAATACTTCAGTGGTGACTGTTTCTGTTTTAGAAATAGCCCCACATGCAGTTCCCTTTAAAAGGTTGTCAAAGGTTGTTAACTTTTGCACAGCTTGAGCAAACTAATATATTACATATTAAGCTTTAAAGGTGCTCTATGTAAGTGTATCGTTTTGAACATTCAGTAGTCGCTAACCAGCTGGCAGACTTTTGCTGTGTAACTACGTGACCAGATCTTTATTGTGGTGGTGAATAGGAGTGGGAGAAAAAGCAAATCGATGCAGCAGAGTGTCGCGATATTTTTGCGTGGTGATATTGTATCAATACAAAGACACCAAGAGGGCTCATCTCACTCACCGGCCTGCTGAGATAACATTAGCTGACCAATGAGTCTTTGTCAGTGAGCACAACTCGAGGGGACTCGACTCAACGGACTGCCAGCTGGTTGTATCGTGGTTACATTGCTGTACAGGAAGGTTGCTGAATCAAATGTAATAGTTAAATGTGAATTTCTGTCTTTGTTGACAGCAACACATCAAAATTTCACAACTGTTAATTGTTATTTAACAATTTAATTGTTAATTTCAATCTCATAAATCTAAAAAAATACATGAGTAACTGAAGTGATACAACTTTGCCACGTTGGATAAAATAAATACTGTCACAATATACATTTTATTGTAATACTAAACATAATGAAAAATGTTAAAAATCGCATTATTATCTTATTGTGAGTGAAGTACTGGGATAATATCATATGCTGGAGTGTCCGGTGAGTGTCTGAACTCTAATGGTAGATGGTGGAGTTGGATTCCACCACTAAGACTCACAGCTAAATGCAACCAAATCCTTGTCCAGCAAACCTCTTTGCTACGAGGAGTGATCCACTGCTCAGCGCTGCCGTGCACGCCTCAGGGTGCAACCTGCTCAGTCAGCCTGCAAAATTTGCCTCCATAGTAATAGACCCATGAAGGTTGTGGCAATAACACTGTGGATTGTGATCAATCAGCAGTTCATTGAACATTTAGTTTTTGAAAGTTAATCTACACATTTTGAAATTTTGGGGAAACAAAAATAAAAATAATAAAACAAAATAAAAAAAAAAACAAAAGGAAGAAAATTGTGTACTTAACTTTTCCCATCACATAGGTTTTTGCAAGAAAGTGCAGAATAATCCTTTAAAATTATAGCTTAAAAACAAAATCAGAAAAGTTAAATGTTTTCTACACATATGACTTAGTGATTTTACTGTCTTAGTGAATTAGACCAATTACTCTATGTATGCTTTAGCTCTAAGAAATATTCTGTCCTCGTTAAAGAGTAAACAGCGCAAGTTTCCTTGACTTGCACAGATGTTGATAACAGAGAATAATGCACCAATCATCAGGGCCCGTCAGAACTTAAACACTTGAGCACGACTTGGCATAAAACTTCAACAAGCCAAGCAGCAGAAAACTCCTCCTCTGTTGTACTGCTAAACACTGATAATACACTTGGCTGACCACCAAAGCGTTGTGGGAAACATCCACTTCAGAAGCAGCCAAGTACCAAAATTTGTTCTACATGTAAGCAAAACACATACTCTGCCCATCATCGCTGTGTGCCTTGACAGTGGAGTCACAGCAGCATGTAGTCTCCCCCTCAACATGCCCCAGGGTGGAAATGTTAATTGTGACAGCAGTGGGTTGCAAATAGAAAAAGGAAGCAGTGAGCGATAGCTCCGCCTGCCCATCTTAAGTATGATATGAATGATAATGACTACTAAAGCACCCAGCAGAGATAGCTGCTTGCCAAAGTGGGTCAGAATCACATCTGAATTACATTTTGACACAGAAACAAGTAGGTTAATGTGTCAGTGTCAGGTGTTATTGACCGACTGAGGTATGATTGTGTATTACATACTAATTAATTAACTCATTAGTTAAGTCTATGTATTGGTAAATTGAGCTCTGGCTGTTCTAGGAATGCACTCAGCTTTAATATCATTCTTTAGACGTGTAAAACTGAATATTTCACACCTTAAAAATGTTTTTCGGACTCACCTATGATTATCGTCAATGTGACCGTTCATACCAGCTGTGTAGTTTGCAGGGCAAATTTGTGGCTTTTTTTTGGGGGGGGGGAAGCAAACTCAATTTTCTAATTTTTCACATGCAAATAAACAGTTTTGACCAATCAGAGTCCTCTAATTGGCAACAAAACATGCACCGTTACTGAATATACAATCATGGAAATTTGACTATTTACTACTTTACCGCAAACACAGAGCTGGACACTGAGCTCTCTAACATTATTTCCCTAGCACCTCAGATGTGAGACAACTACAGCTCAAACTGCCCCACTGACAGCCTGAAATACGTACGAAAGCGGCCGTAACTGTATCAAGCTATAACTCCTGAATCAAACCATGAAATTCTCCCTGTTGCTGCCTTATTGTGAGAACTGGGTGAACCCAGACTCTCTGTTTCTTCCTTTTCTCATTTAGAAACATCAGGACCTTCTTTACTTCTTTACTTCTCTACGCCTCAGAAAAACTAAATTAAATGAAAAGAAAAACAATCTACAACACTGTTTTACATTCATGTGTGTCAGAAAAAATGATTGGATTGCAGTAGTATATTATTTTGTAACATAAAGCTTTGGAAGTGCATTTAAAATAGTATAAACAATTCATTATCAACATCAGGCTTTCCTGTAATAACATCGAGTGACAACTACTGACACCTCAGACCAAGTAAAGACAAGATAAAGACTGAAGTTTTTAAAAAAAAAGTTTGAGATGTGTGCAAGTCATTGTGACTCACACTCTAATCAGACCTTCGTCGCACATTTAATGACGCACTCACTTGAGACAAAGGAAATGTCTGGCAACTCACTTGTATGTGATGAATTCTTTGTGACTCAGATGCCCAAATCAGAGTGTTTTGCCAACAAAGGCATGATAATGTTACAATAATGACACATGACGATCATTAGCGGCCATTCTTAAATATCTAAGATCTCAAATAAAACACACGGCTGTTTGGCTGAGAAGGCATTTATGCACACTGCCGGTATGCGTTAGGTCTTTGCATGCTTTAATTTTTAACAGCAATCTGTCTCAACACAGCTTCCACCACTGTGGGCTAGTGAGGCAAAGTCAAAATAATTACATCACCTAATCGCCACAGTCAGCAGACAGAAAGTGATGGAAGCAACAGCACAAACTAACCAATCAGTGAGCATTAAGTCAACTCAGTTTATCAACATAGCACATTTAAACACAACCGATATTAAAGTGCTGCACCGCAAGTAGGATTATTAAAAAGCCATGCAAATAATTCACACATCTGTGCAGTTCTTCTTCTTATTATTTTAACTGAACAAAAATACCAAATACAAGTACCAACCGAGCAGAAAACCAGCGCTAATCACCGGCTCGTGCTTTTATCTAGGCAGGTTTATCAAAGCACTGGGTCAACCCTGCAAACTCTGAACAGCAGAGCCGAATGATTAGTCTCAGCGGGGTGATCAATAAGCCCACAACTGACCGTGTCACATTTAAAGAGCCATATTAACAGGAAAAACGCAGCCCAGGGCACGTTTACGTTTGAAACTGGTTCGTCTCTACGTGATGATGCGTGTTGGTGATGAAGTTAGTGAATCCAGTGCTCGTTTCGCTCTGACACACCTCTCCTGGTTTGCCTCTCACCGTCGTCTCATCAGCACCACCACAAGCACAAATAAATGCTCACGTTCTTCCTCTGGACTCTTGTTCACATGGACATTTTAAAGGTCATTAATGGTCAATCTATCTAATTAGTTGCTGTTTATATGTTGTATTCTTAAACGTCGCAAAAAAGAGTCATGCTGGTGCGGTGTAACAGCACAGTGTGCTGGTTAGACAATGAGGAAAGCGTTTAAGCTCTGTGCAGTTTTATCAGAAAACCAAAGAAATGACAATCCTAAAATAGAAATCTAAGAATAGAAAGTGACAAAAGGAGCTCAGGAAGAGGTTTTTGTGGTTGGTTGGGACTTGAGCTCTCTGCCAGGTAAAGATAAGAAGGGAAATATTCTTTGAATATATAATCTCTGTAAAAAGAACACTTGATTACACTTAAAACTCTTTAAATGAGCTCGTTTCCATCCACTGGATTTCAGCTCAAACTGTAACTTTTTGACACGGTGACTCTTGCAAACAAAGGTAAAAAAAAAAGTGTTAAAGATTAACTGGCAAACAAGGTGTAACAACGCGTAGCGAAGGCCTCTAAGTGACTGTGTGTGATCATTTGTTACAAGGCTGATCTGAACCAGTGAAGGAGATAGGTTTAACCGGCGGGCAGGAAGGCTTTAAATCTAGTTTAAAGACCTCAAACACACAAGAACCTTTGGAGGAGCAGAGCAGCAAAGCTCTACTGGGTCCCAAATCATTTTGCCTCCTGCGGGTAACACCAAAACCTTATGCTATTTAACAGAGAGTTGCTCAGCTCGAACAGAAAAAAAAAAAAAAGTTGACAGCAGCATCTGTTAGTTGCAGAATGGTAACAACACTGTTTCTTTTTTCCCCTCTGTGCCTTCGTATCCTCGAAAAGGAAAAAACACATTTAAAAAAGTATGAGAGTGCATGAAAACAATAACACAGGACACCCCGGGGCTGTCGCGGCATCTCTCTCAGCATCAAGGCCGGCCGGCCGGCGGCATCAACATTTAGGAGGAGGAATGCTTAATGATTTAATCATTACTAAGTGGGAGTGATTCTGAGGTCGCGTTGGGAGGAGTCATTTGGTGGTCTGGAGCCGGATCACACGTATGAATGTATGATTTCATATTAATCAGACACGCTGTCATTGGATGTTTCTTAAAAAAAAAAAAGTCATGGTAATCCTGTGGATTATTACTCACTTGGCCATATTTAAAGTATGTTTGCCATTAAATAGATGTGCCATAAACTTCACTTTCACAGTAACCACTTTAGCGTTTTCATTTCACACTTGCAAGACGTCTTCAAGTATTGTTATAAATGATTTAGGCTCCATGGATGAAAAGCAGTGACGTCCTGTATTCGAGTATGCAGATGGCACCACATGTTTTTAAATACTAGCTCGTAATCCAAATTGAATCATCTACTTTTAACTCCAGCTCCACTCTGGAGACGCTACTGAGTTTGCTGATTCATTTCCAGTAACCATTACAATCAAACCCTGTGATCACTTAACAGTCATCCTGGCTAATCTGCTGACTCTGACTTTGGGGGTGACAACAGAAGACCTGTTTGAGGCCTTTGTCCATTTTCATCATTGGATTCGCATGATGCAATGTATCCCTACTGTACTTTTACATGAGCAACTTTCTAAGGACACTGAAATACTGCATACACACACAAGCACACATTATCATTATATATAGTGTGAAACATTGTTTCTATGGTTTCCTGATGCGTGTGCCTTCCGACATTCAACTGAAGCACTCAAAGAATATGCACACTCATCACAGGGAAGACGAGGGTGTTAGGGTGTCCTTTGCGCCACTCTGTGGAGTCACTTTGGTAAAAAGGTGTGATCCAAGACTTTTTTCAAAGTAATCTCAAGTAATGCTCATATTCCTGTGTTTTAATCTGAGTTAATCAGCTGCTGTTAACCAGTTTAACCGCTTTTTGAATATTCCCTTGATGTGTACTGCCCTGGTTCAATAGATGGAGGCTTTTAGCGTTGTCTGACAGAAGTGCTGGACCATCAGCAGAACTGCTGGTGCTTTCACCTGGACAGGTTGACCGAAGCATTGAGTCAACTCTGAGCAGCAGAGCTGAATGATGACCAGTAAACCCACAACTGACTGTGTGTCACGTTAAAGAGCCATATTAATAGGAACAATGGAGCCTAGCGCAGGTTTACATCTGAAACATCTTTGTCTCTATGTGATGCCACTGCAGTGATTCTCCTGCAGATGTGCATCGTTGGTAAAGTTAGTGAACCTGCTAAACAACCTGCCTGCTTCACTCTGACCACAGCCTAACCGTAATCCACCAGCCTCCTGTGGAAATGCTGTCATCAGTCACTTACATCTCTCTGTAAATGCCATCAAAATCTCTGGATCACACTTTTTTAAACAATAAGCTCTCATCATCTCATCAGCACCACCACAAGCACAAATAAATACTCGCATTCTTCCTCTGCACTCATGTTTACTTGGCGATTCTTGGAGGCCAGTAATTGCCAATATTTTACTTGCTGTTTATGCAGTCGGTAGATGGCGCACTGTCTAATTTCTCCGTATTTTAATCGCGTCACCGTGGCACGGTCTTTTAACCTTTACTATGACGAGAAATAAAGCTAATGCGGGCCTGGGCCAGCAGGCCTTCACTTCTTGCCTGTGATGAAGCGTGGACGTGCATAATTAAGAGTTCACGTGTCGTTCTTTGCTTAGCCCCTCCACGGGGCTGCAGT
This sequence comes from Pelvicachromis taeniatus, assembly GCA_015108175.1. Taxonomy (NCBI): domain Eukaryota; kingdom Metazoa; phylum Chordata; class Actinopteri; order Cichliformes; family Cichlidae; genus Pelvicachromis; species Pelvicachromis taeniatus. The sequence continues at coordinate 11,456 of VURO01034137.1, read as the reverse complement.
TATTCATCAAAATAAATGACACACGCCGCTTATCACTGGAAACACAGATGACTGATGGCATCCGGCAGACAGCGCTGAAATGCACGATCATGCTTTGCCTTGCTTCTTGTTTCTCTCTGTTGCATTCATATGACTGCACAATGACGGCGTTCAGGAGCAGATCTGTGCAGTGAGATAAACCGTGTGAAAGCAGATGATGATGGGGGACTATCACAGGCTGCAGGCCGACCGGACCGTGCATTACGACGACTTACTTAATAATAAATAAAAAAAGATAACATCACTTACATCAAGAGTGGCAGTCTCGTAGTGTATTCATCATTTATGCGCAGCGGAATGAGAGCTCCTCATGTCTGCAGTGGCCCGAATAGCACGACCCGATGTGTTGGTATGATCCAGATGTGTAACACCTTCCCCTGCCTGCTCGTTTATACGTGAAGCTTATTAGAAAAAAAAAAATCACAAATAACAATAATTTCTTTAAAAAACTGCTTTGACTAGAAGATGCACAGCTCTGCCGGACTCACAGTAAACAGATAAATTAGGAAATGTCATCAGGAGTGCTTGGCTAACTCAGCTGGCGTCACGTCTGAGCGTGTGTCACTCTGAGCTGCGAAGCGTGTGTGAGGAGACACTGACGGGGGAGGAGGGCTCTATTGTCTCTACTGCGGATGACATCATCCCAAACCAATGGCGACACGCACGAGAGGGAAGGACTAAGAGGCGAGCACGCAGCACGTGCGAGCTGGAGGAGGAGGATGTGGAAGAGTGAGGGGATAATGTAAAACTAGTGGTGTAGAGTACTGCGAAATTTGGTATCGATTGGATACCAAATATTGCCGATACCAATACCGATACTGACAATTTTGGAGTCCTGGAATGTAAATGTGCCTGTCTTCAAAACATCTTAGAAGAGATTTTCCATTGAAAAATACATATAATTGTAACATAATTCAGTTGGCTACATACTGAACTTAAGAGGACAGAAACAAAGCATCAATGCTATGGCGATAGTATCATCTGATACCAGAAGCAGCATTAATATGGATACTGTGGCTTTTTGGATTGAGCTCCCCACTTCTATGTGAAACTCCCTCAAACCAAAACATTCCCCACAATAATTCAGTAAGTAAGTGATTAAAAATAAAATAAAATCTAAATAAATTTAACATGGAAAAGCTACATCTGTTTCTTTTGGCAGTGCCCATTACAGGTTTAAGATGAAGACTAAAATATTTTCTAGCTCCTGAATGTTGTATATTTGATTAAAAATTTATTCTTTAGCAGTTCCAGCTCAGGTTTGCCTGCCTGAGGGCTGTGCAGTACCGTACAGCCTATTTGCTGTTCCCAGGACTGCAGCGTTCTGTTTCAAAGTTTCTTGTCATATGGACAGTAAAGAAACATGTTTCCCTGTACAATACACATATAAAATGTATGAATGGAACTAATGATAATTTAAAAACAATAAAGACAATTATAAAGAACTACACTAAGCACAATACAAGAAATGGAATATAAATATATGACAAAAAACAGTTTACAGAGACTGAGACCTCTGATGTGCCTGGAATCTGCTGGAGCCAACTCTCCAGTTTCAGGGTTACAGCTCCTAATGCTCCTGTTACCACCTCTTTGAAACCATTTGGCCACACTCATCCAGGCCGAATGACATCTTGATGTCCTCGCTGTATATCCTGATGATGTGGACTTGTTGGTGACTTGTTGTCTCGCTCAATCCTGACATACAGCTTGATCTCATCCGTTTACAGGAGGTGGCTGATGGCCACTCGATTCCTGAATCTATGTCTGCATCTGCTCTTAGCGATGAGCTAGCTGCAGTGGTTTCAGTTTAACTTGGTGTTTTGATCTCCATCATCCTGAATCAGTAGAATGACATAGAAAAACACAATTATAAAGAACTACACTAAACTAACAAACAATTAAGCCAGATGTTTGCCATAAGAGCTACTTTGTACAGGTCATTGTGTCAATGGTCATAACTTGCGCCGGCAGTTATGCATTATTTTCTAATAATCTGTTCTTTGGGCTTCAGTAAGATGATTGTGGAGAAACAGCTATTTTCTGAGACACTGGTTCAGATCAGCCTTTGGATTACAAGTATTGCTGCTACCACAGGTATTATCAGAATGTTCAGCCTCCAGTGACATGCTTTCTGAGAAATGTACTAGAGTGAAAGCACTTTACATATCTGCAATAATAAAGCCCTTTTAAAGTTCAGACAAAATGTAAATATTCACCTTTTCCACAACCTTCTGTCAGCCCTTTGCTTTTTTTTGCACACTGTTTCCTATCTATGATGGTGCAGGGTTTGGGTCATGGGAGTTTGAGCTGAGTTAAGTTGGGGTTTAAGGATTCTTCATCTCTGTTAATGTGCTCTGTGTAGTTACACTTCTGTTCTTGTTAGCTTGGATTTCTCTCTCATTTCTGTTTGATCTCTACCATTTTGTGCTTTTTAGTTCTGGCGAGTGTGATCATTTAGTACCTGTTTAACCCCGTCATTCCTTTATAACCGCCTTTAGTTTTGTGATATCTTTGAGTCTCTTGTTAGTTTTTTACTTTGTAATTTCTAGTGATGAGTTCAGTTTTTGTGATATGTTGTGCTCTGGTTCACTTCTTGTTTATCAGTGTTATCATTTGTAGCAGTCTCCCCATTGTTTCTATTTGTGCCTCCCTCTGTGTTCTTCTGTGCTTATGCATCAATCCCTTTGTATCATATTATTACATTTCTTAAGTGTTAGTATTCAGGTTGTTTCTTCCAGGTTTTCTTTTCTGTTCTGAATTAGTTTTGCTTCCTCTCTGCCTTTTCCTGATTCACTGATTGCGTTTACCCATGTCTCCTCACTCCCCTGTTTCTCAACCCCAATCAGATTACAGTATTATTACAGTCTTGCTTTTTTTATCACCTTTGCACTTTTTCAATTTTGTACCTTTTTGTATCAACCAATAAAGGCTCACTTTGTTTTGTCATGCCTCAGCCTCATGCTGACTACGTAATATAAATAAATTAGATTTGATAGTTATATTTGGTCTGATCAGCGACAAATGAATCAATAAAATGAATACATTAATCCAGTCCAATAGCTAACTGACAAATTACATTATCACCCATTCTGCATTTCATAAAAAACCTTATATAGTCTGTTAAACATGCATGATTGGTTGTTTTTCTCTGTAGGTTTGATTTGAAGTATCGCAAAAAAAAAAAAAAAAAAATCTGCACTCCCACTCTAACACCATTAGTTATGTCAGTATGATATTTTTGATCTCAGCTTGAACACAGGGAAGCCACATTTCTTTCTTTGGGAGGATGGGAGATGATTGACATGCGTGTCATGCTGATTAGGAAATGATCTTCTCCTTGTGTGAAATCATGAAGTAGAATGTAGCCACCAGCTCCAGACTAATTTGAACATTTTAAGCAGTTTAGGCTGCTGAGACGCACTGAAAATTGAGACATTTAGTTGTTGCAGAAGCAGCATTCACTCTTTAAAATGAACAGACTTTTACGTGTTTCTCACTTCTGCTGGAATCTCGGTCCACCAGCTTCTATTACTCTTGTTTTTAACATATCTGGGAATAGAACAGCCTATAGCTATGATGCACTTGACCTATGTTGTGTGTTTATACATTGCATCACATTTTCTATAATTTTCAGTTTTTAGTTCTGCCAAGCATGTATTTGCCACAAACTGTATATTAATGTCTCCCTGTGCTTCTTTGAAACCTTGGAGTAAAAAAAACAAAAGCCCTGAGGGTTGATTGGCCCACTTGAACCTAATCTCTGTATTGACACCTCTGCAGCAGAGTTATCACTGGAGCGATACAAAAGCATTACACTGTCTGTCTGATGTTATCTTCATTCGTGCTGTGCATTTCTGCAGTGATTCCTGAAACACAATCGGTGTGTGTTTCTCCAAAGTAATACTACTTGCTGACACATTGATCTCACCCTGCCAGCACCAGAGTCGCTTCACATAGCTGACTTAATTCAGGCCCATTCACGACTATCACCGTAACAGCATGGGCCAGTAAATAGTTTACATCCTACTGGATGAGCGAGGGTGATGTTTTTTTTTTCACCTGAGACATGTGGTTATATAATGATGAGTAAATCTTATAGTGTGAATTATGAAGTTTCGCAGGTGCAATGTAAATTAGATAATGTGTCTATTTCTAATGTGTCAACTAAACGCTGCTGGAAACCTTGTGAGGTATTACAATGAAACAGCACAGCTTTCAGTTCCACCTGCAGTACCTGTTAGGAGGAAACGTGCCTGGCTGTGCTGAGTTTTTTGTGAATTTGATGATGAAACCATCAGGATCTTGTCTTAACCTTAAAGGAACAATTTGATCATGTTTATACGCTCTTGCTGAGCGTCTGATGTGAAGATTGATGGCATAATTAGTTCCCGCCGGCAGCTCGTTGGCTTCATTTAGCAAAGACACTGGAAATAAGTGGGTTTTTGCTCCATCCAGAGGAAATAAAATCTTCCTACCTGCTCTTGTTGAAGTCTTGCCCAGAAAGCAAAAATGGCAAAGTGTTCTTTAATAAAGTGTGCTTCGGCCCAGTCCACCATAAGGCTTATGCACTAAACCCTCCAAAGACTGGTATCAAATGTGTGTGTAGCAGCAGTGTTTAAGAATGTGGGTGTATACAGGTTCAAAATGGTGCGAATAGAAACGGGACAGTGCTTTGTGACGTTACCTTAACAGCATTAAAAAATGTGTCTAGCTGTCAGTTTGGGACTATTTTTTTAAATATATTTTCCTTTCTTCACAGCCAAAGGAACTTGAGGGACCGAGAGTCTGATCATCTCCCACTCTCTTTCCTTTACAGACAGGACATTTTCTCGAGTTTGTGAAAACACAAATGTAATAAAAAAAGGAACATAAAAAAAACAAACAGCACAGTAATAAAGCAATAAGTGCTTCCTGTTGCTTTCTGCTTTGTTTTTTCTCTTGTTTTCCAAAAAGGCATCCCTTGTAATATAAATATACTTGAAGTAGCAAAAGTTTACATGAAAGGGTTAAAACAACCCCCTAATGGGGCATGTATGTATTTTGACACACACAGTTTTTGTGAGTTTTTGAGGCTTCTACATCATTAGTGTGATTCACTCCCATAAAACCTAAATGAATTGCACGATTTTTAAGCAATAAATTGCACAAAAAAGCCAGATGTAGCAAATATGATACAAATTAAAACTCATATCTGCCAATTCATATTTATTTGTCTTGTCAGACAAAAAATTGTCAGAACATTCAATAAACGTTCCATTTTCAAAAAAATTGAATTTTCTGGCAATTTATTCAGGGTTCAGGTTTTAAAGGGATAAAAGGTTCTGTCTGAGAGTCGCCATTCACTTCATTTTTTTTTGACAGCTGGACAGCCTTAAGGTATGGAAAGTGCAGGAATAAACTAGAGGGGGTGGTATGAGGAATAAAAAAAATGTTTTTTGAACTATTGTGAATGTTGGTGGAGAGTGATACAGTGGTGTGGTGGTTAGTTCTGTTGCCTCACAGGAAGAAAGTCTGAGGTTTGAATCCGCCATCAGGGGCCTTTCTGTGTGGAGTTTGTTCCTCCCAAAGTCCAAAGACTGTTAGTGTGGTTAGGTTCACTGGTGATTGTGAATTCTTCATAGGCGTGAATGATTGTGGCCTGCATGGCCTGCATTTGTATACTTAGTCCCTAAGGACCCCAAAGCGCTTTACACTACAATCAGTCATTCACACATTCACACACGCTACAGCCTGGGGCGCACTGACAGACGCGAGGCTGTCAGTCCCTCTGTCAGTTAGGGACAGTTAGGGACAGTTAGGGACATGGGGTTAGTATCTTGGCATGCAGACTGGAGGAGCCTGGGGATCGAATCACGACCTTCCGGTGAGGAGGTGACCCGCTCTACCACCTGCCATTGTCTGTTTCTTTGCGTTAGCTCTGCAACAAGACAACCTTCCCTGCCTCTCGCTCTATGACAGCTGGGACCAAGAATTGGATAAGCAGAATGGATGACTGTTGAGAACCACTGTCCAAGGAAATTTAAATGTGGACGCCTTAGTTTCCAAAACGTATTTTTTGACCACTAGGTAGCTGTAACACAGACACTGTCTGCCACTGAATTTTTTTTTAGGATAAACTTGTTAGCTCCTACTCACACAACCAGAGGACAGAAAATTATTAGCATCATTACTTTCATGTTATTTGCCACCTGGTGTCCTCTTACTCCTGGGTTTAGGCTCCTCAAATTCCTTAGGGAAACATCTGTCTCTTTAGCTGCTGAATGCTTTTCATATATCTCCGTCTGTGCTGCCAGTAGTGCACACTTTTTTAAAACCGCTTCCTGTACCTGCTTATTTAGATAGCTAGCATGCTTTCAGCATCAAGTATGAAACCCACCCAGTCTCAACACATGTATGCATATTAAGTCAGTCACTCATTTTCTCTTCAATAATGGTAGAGCCATCCAATATAAATCAAATGAATGTCATTCTGCAATGTTTCCCTTCTGGCATTCCTGTTTTAGGTCTTCTTTCAAAACTGCTCTCAGTGCTATTGCAGGGCTGATCCTGGTGAACAACCTGGGGGGGTGGGGTTTCAAAAGAACAAGATGTTCTGCATGTCTCGTCAGCTCCCAAGCATTCCCATTCAAAACTGTCTCAGACCGCAGCCCTATAACATATACGTCACCTTGGACCTTCAATGCAGAACGTGCCAGAGAGTTGACAGTGCGTGGAATGAATTTTTCCAGAAAATGAAAAATTCATTCTTTTGAGTTATAAAGCAGAGCACTAGCACTCACACTTTACAGTCACAAAAGTGTGAAAAGTAGAGTCTATGCGCCTACAAGAAATGATAATATTCTCTTTTTACCTCAGCAGGGGCTCATTTCCCAGTTAATGTGTTTGCAATTAGTACATTCTTCTGCCTGCAATAAAAAAGACAGTTATTAAGACACAGCATATGCTGCAGCGAGAGAAAATGATGAAATTATTCTCCCTTTATCCTCTCTTTGAAATTATTTTCTGTTTTTGCTGCTGCTATTTATCAGGCAATTATCAACATGATGAAACCTAAAATTACTTTTAAAATGCCCCTAACCTGTCAGACACGTCCCTCATTTCATGCAGTTTTGAAAGAATTCGGAAAATAGTAAAGCAATAGGTTGCGATATCTATCTTGGTATGATGTATATCATTCAAGTAATTCACCTAAGTAAGTTGCAGGAAGATTTTACCCTGATGCAGACTTCTACGGGGAACCTTTGGCCGACATTGTTGCCCACATTTACAGCGTGTTTCTGTCCCAATGTGTCATTTGCGGTGCCAGTCAATCTCCTGGGTCTCTTTGTTGTTGTTGGGGTTTTTTTTTTTTTTTTTTTTTAAAAAAAAAAAAATATTTTTACTTTC
>VURO01034123.1:19288-45302 GCA_015108175.1 Pelvicachromis taeniatus | reverse complement strand
TTTTACACTTTAAAAAAAAAAAAAAAAAAAAAAAAAAAAAAAGTGCAAAGCTTTCTGTACATCTAACAAAAACAAACAAAGATACAAGAAAAAAAAAGCAACCTAAGATTATAATTCTACACATAGACAAACTTTGCATTGAAGAATCAGTTTTCACTGACCGTTTCTCTGGACACGCTCCTCAATCCCCTGAGTGTTGTTATTCTGCACTCTCATTGGTGGAACTACCATTGTCCTGATGCCACGCGGACTCCTGCCCTGCGCAGTAGCCGAAGGCAGTGGCGCTACCACAGCAGCCAAAGATGGGTTGTTGTTGTGGTTACTGTTGTCAAGGTAACGATAGGAACCGTTGCCGCGAGGGGAAGTCGACGTGTCGGATGAGGGGGAGCCTTCCACCGTGTCGCAGCCGCTCTCGTGACCATCGTCCTCAGACATGCTGAACGGGAGGAGGGGAGGCACAAACAAACATTAAAGAGATCCTACTTAAAAAGTGTGTCCAGTGTTTTTCTATTGAGCAACTTTTTTTAGTTACTGAAGGATGTAAACTGCTACCTGTTGGCTCTCTTGCACGGTGAGACTGACGGGCTGGACTGAAGAGAGTTGGAGGCAAACGAACTGGTGCTGAGGCTGCTGTCGGGGCTGCTCAGTGAGCACACTCTCTCCATAGACAAACTGGTGTTTCCGCAAGCCTCACACGCACACTTCTCTTTGCACCTGAAGACAGATTTTATAGTTTTTTTAGTCTGAAATAGCTGAATTTAGAAGTAGTCTCTGGTTTAATGCAGGCACTCACGAGGGCTGTGGACATAAACCAGGTTCTCTGGGACTTTGAGAGAATGTTGTACGTGAAGCTGACATGTTTTCCTTCATCAGTGGGGTGGACTTTAACAAGTTCATGTTCCTGATTATACTCACTCATTCACACGGCACCTCAGTGGCTGCTCCTCCCCGCCCTCATCCTCTGCATCTGTCAGATCACTGCGGATGCTGATAACGCTGGGGGCGGGGCTCCCGTCGGTGTCGGCCATCAGAACCGCTACATCTCGCTGCCTAAAGAGGTCCGACTCTCCGTTAGCACTCGTCTCCACCTCTTTGAAGCAGCTCACTTCCTCCTCTGCATCATCATCGTCATCTGCGTTTTGAACTTCTGGTTGCCTGGTTTCCACTAAAGGCACCTCCCTTTGAGGCTGCTCCCTTCCTGCCACTGTCTGTTCAACAGTATCAGCCATTTTGGGGGTCCGACATCCAGTGATGTGGACATTGTTGGAGTGAGACAGGTTCCTTTAAACAGAATTGTTTCAGAAATGTTTAACATATCAGTGACGGAGAATTTAAAATCCAAAGACGTGCACAAGGAGCCCAATCCGACCTGTTGTGACTGTGCCTGTTCCTTTTATTGGTTGGCTGTGGCCACACAACATGAGCGATACCGATGTTGATCGGCTGATGGGCCGAGAGCGCTGGCATCTGATTGGTCAGGAGAGGTTGTTTGATCACTGTGTTATAGAGGCTGTTGTGTGGACGCACTTTCCTGTTACAGATTTTAAGAGTAAAAGGTGTAAGAGAAACATGCCCATAAAGAAGATGACAGGAATATGGTGACCAGGGTAAGCCTTGCAAGCAGGGACTTTCCCCAGACTCCAAGTCTTTGTGACTCACCCCCAGTCGCTGATTCTCTGCGGTCCAGCTGTGGTGTCATTGGTTAGGGAGGATGGTGGTGGTGGTGGTGGGTGGGAGGGCGGAGGCCCCACTGGAGTCATCTGCTGCCAGGCTGCTGGGACAAGGAGCTGCTGCCCCCGATTAGACCAGGCCTGCTACAGGCACAAAGGAGTCAAATCATAGATGTTATGTAACCTCCGTTTGATCTCCACTGGCGTCAGAAGTGGTTTTTGAGGAACTGAAGCTTTTACTCAAGTGACGCATCAGCAGTAGGGCAACGAGAGCGGAGAGTTACTCAGGGTGTGTCTGCCACTGCTTCTTTAACAATTCAACTTATTGTTGCATGTAAAGAGCTTACCTGAGCTATTACACCAGGCCTCACAGGTAAGGGTTGTATAGGAGGCGCCTGAGTTGCCATGGGGACAGAATAACCTGCTGGCTGATTAAGGTTACCTTAAAAAAGAAAAAAATTGAATTGTTACACAATGACTACATTTAATACCATTTTGGTAACGCTCCTTCTTAGAAAATACAACATTTATGTTGTGTAACTGCCAAAAGAAGCGATGCACAGTCTATGTACCTTGCATGGTTGGAGGACAAAGAAGGAGGGTAGGCGGGAATGAGTCACTGCACCCAAACTGACCATTTCCGGTTGTTAGAGCTATCCCTGGATGCAACACTGATGGAGCCGACTGGGTGATAGCCTGCTTCAGGCGTGTGTACACATGGAGGCAAAGGCAGAACAGAGAGCAGTGGGTGAGAGACAGAAATCAGGTGAGAAGGTAGAGGAGGAGAGAGGAAATGAAAAGGAGCGGTGACAAAGAGAGAGACAACAAAGGTTAGCCATGAAAAGAAGATAATGACACCGTTAATAGAAACAATATGTTAATCATACATGTTTGGAGGCATTTAGGCACCAAATGACAGACTAAACCTAGTCTAGCACATTCTCACCTGCGTGTGGATTGGTATGTTGCTGTAGCCCAGAAGGCCAGACGGGGCAGTGGGAGCTAGAGGGGGTCTCGAGAAATGAATGGTGTTCTGGTTGAGAGCGTCAAAAACTGCATTGCTGGACCGGCTGTGGCACATGTCCATGATGCGGAAAGATGACTGCACACTGGTGAGGGTGAGAAGGCAAGCTGTATGTTTGTGGTTCACAAGTACATTTTCACCACCCTGTGTGCTCCAAGTTAGACAGCAGAAAGGAAGCACGCAGGAATGTGAACATCAATACATCTTGTGAGCTGTCGTAGCCTTACTGGTTGCTGTGAGGGTAGTCCAGCAGATGAGTCATAGTGAGGAAGGGGTGACTGAGGACACTGGTGGGAACGGTCCTGTCCTCCGCATCGATCAACAGCATGCACTTAAGCAGAGACACAAACTCCCGCCTGTCTGCCTTCTCTGCTTGCATGTCAGCGTGATCAGGACTCAGCACCAAGTTCACCTAATTCACAGAGCAAATCCCAGCCACACACTTAGGTTCAAATGTCTATTTTGTGAAGGTAAGACTTGTATTGTAAGGCTATTGGTGTGAAACCGATCCAAGTGATCTGGTTTATAAAGACTCACGTGCGCTATGTCATCCAGACAGCTGAAGATGTACTTTCTGGCCTCTTTGGATTTAAGTCCCGTCTCTTTCTCATGCTCCTCTGTTGTCTGGAGGAAGAACAGGAACATGAAGATAAATATTTCACACAGGTAAAAGTAATATGTTAAGACTTTTCTATAAGCGGGGGTTTGCATCTCTGTGTTTTGGAAATTACCACTGGATTTGTTTCAGAGATGAGGGATGAAAGGTTAAGAGTATGAGAAAGTATACAAGCGAGGAGAGCAAACGATGCACGTCAGCATGCAAATCTGCACGCTCAACTTGTTCCAACTGAGTTTTGCTGAAAAGTACAGATAAACATTAGGCTTGCATTCATTTAAACTGTATTTAGAGTCAGTTCAGCAGGTAGTCTAAACACAGTTTCACATTTCCTTCGGCTTTCCTCCGGGTTTGCCGACTTTGTTCTGTTTGGAAAAGACCACGCAGCTGTTTCCTATTGGGAAAGTACTGCTGCTTCTTATTTTTCCCTGACTGCAAGGTCTTTCTCTTGAATTTTATTTTATTTTAATGAACTTTAACAACTTTTTTTAATGACTTTTAATGACGTGTGGTTGGCAGGAAGAGGCAGACGTTGTGTTTGTGTCTGTTATGTGTGTATTTTTGTAGGATTTGAACGCACTTACTTTTAGTCTCCACGATGCATATGGAGAATTCGATTCTTTGGAGAAGAAACGAGAGGTCTTGGTCCCCTTGTTGAGCAGCTGCTCGGGAGGCACACCTTGAGTCTGAGAAATGTACCGAATCTGAGCAGTGCAAGGAAGCAGACAGGACACAGTGAGCAAGAGGAAGGAAGGGAGAGGAAGGAAAGAGCAGGAAAGTCACAATCACTTACATAATCACAGCATAAAACCACACAACATCATGAATGTAATGAATTTTACACAGTGTCTATATTAGCTTAGATGCACTCTGCCTGTGTAAATATGTATAGGACCATTTTTTTAAAAGAACATAAGGCAGACTGAAACACTTGTATCCCCCTTAGTGTTCAGCTGTTCAAACCATTTTATTAAAAATCTTCACCCACAAAATATCAAGTGACACATTCTCAGTTCATATGTAAGCGAGGATGGCCACGTTTGACCCTTTTCCCCCACCTCGCACTAACAAGTCCAAACTTTCTTTGTGATTTCTTGCCGTCAGTCTAACACAGCTGAATCGTGTAATTATTGGGACGTGCAAGCCTCAATCTGATGTTCTGTTAATGAGCATGAAAATCCATTTCTACTCATCAGCCGATGCCTAGTTTTACTAATTTGTGAGAAATCTTTAAAATGCCACTGAAGGTGTGATTACTTCACAGTTTGATAAAAGAGAAGTCAACCATCTTGCCCAGATGTAGGCTGACTTTTACCAGGAACGGTCCAGCTGACCCCCCCCCCAGGCGTGATTAAACATCTTAAATACTACGATACTCCAGAAATTCCATGACAAACACAAATCCTACAGTAACAATTTTACAGCGTTTGTGTGTACATGTCGTGTCTATGGCCTAGAACAAATACACCGACTTGCCAGAGAGCACTGGACTGAGAACCTGCTGATGGTGCACTGAACGCCAACCACACTGTGTATGTGTGCGCAAGTGTGTGTATGTGTGCACGTGTGACTGTGCGCACTTGTCTACCATCAGGCTTATGTTTATAAATACATTTTGCTGTGTAGAGTGGAACTGCAGTGAGCCTTGGCATAGGACAGCATGCTTTTGGGGACTCGATGTGCACGGGTGAGTGTGTGTCCTGGCATGGCCCTGTGATACAGAGCTGTCAAACCTCACTGGAGGACTGTCAGCTACTGACTGATGACAGTTCGAACCATTAGTTGCTTCTAGAGGAACAAGGACCTCCAAAAACACTGAGGAACACAATAAAGCAGGGCCTTGGCAACCAAGCAATCGAGTCTTTAAAACAAAAACAACAACAAAAAAAAACTATGTTTGATTATTTGATGTTGGAAATTCATGTCAAACACACACAAAGGTGTCCAACATTTTTCCCCTTCAAATTTCTAAACTTCACTCTGGACCTCGATGAGTTGCTTATGGCCAAATGCTGGATAATCCTGCACTAGTCTGTGAATGTGTTGCAGGCCTGTTCCCATGCTCCCTCTCCCTTGCCGGGGGACTCCATTTAGGGTCCCTGTTGTGTAGTTTAGATCGCCCAACCCTGTGTGAAGATAATCACACACTGCCAGGAACAATTTCCTGATTCACTTAGTCCAGATTAGTATTAGGTGGATTTCATCAAGGATTTGTTGAGACTACAGTCATAAAGCAGGAGAGAGATTGGGAAGCAACAACAAATGAAGGTCTAACTATGTAATAAAAACACAACCAAGAATGAATTATACACACTAAATATATTTTCTGCAAAAATGGGGTTTCATTTGATTTTGTCCGCCTTATTCCCCTCTCGTTTATAAAAGGTGCGCGTGTGGGTGTGCGGGAGGGGGAAAGTCACCTGGTCGTACTCCAGCGCTCCAGGGTAGAGAGGCCAACCCAAGAAGAGCTCAGCTATCACACATCCCAGCGACCACATGTCGATGGCCTCACAAAACGGCAGGCCCAAAATAATCTCTGGAGCCCTGCAGAGAGAAAAGACAAGAGAGAAAAGGTTACGCCTGGGAGTTAGTCACCAAGTATAATCACAAACTGGTCATACTGACACAACCCAGAGAGCAACAAAATAAGTAGGGATTGACAGGAGTGGAAAGGCTGGGACCGCTGCAGCTTTTGTTGGATGAAGCTCAAAAGAGGTTGAGCAGGAATGCTTATGGGAACAAAAAGGTAAAACGGCTTAGCAGACACCAAGCATACACCCAGGGCATTAAGGACAGCCCAGGGACAAGTGGATGAGAAACTTGCACTTCTGGACTTGTCTGTTTAGTTGCATAATAAAGCATTACATTGAGACTGTTGTGGCAGTGTGGGTAGATGGAGCCATGAAAACCATTTGAGAATAACTGATTATTGCAAGAACGTAGCACATAATTGTTAGATTGAATTTGTTTGGAACTACTTTTTCCTACTTTTCTGGTATTTCAGCAGAAAGATCTCTTGTGGCTGGTACCCATTTTTAGCATCATTAATGACAGAACTGACCAACAGGACACATGGACAAAAGCTGATTTGCCCAGGCATGTTTAATTAAGACCGTTTTAAAAACTTTGTTTCAACAATGCATCTTTCTGTATTATGCATAAGGAACATTATGAATACCATGCTGCCTGGTATATGGCTCTCAAAAAGGAACCAGTTACCATGTTGTCAGCAGGATATTCTAAGAACTTAAACCAAATACTACATCCATACGACGTGCATTCAATCCAGCAACAAAAGAACTAAATCTCTTTCAAGGAACGGACTTTGCCACTTGCGCAATTTACTGGGTCTAGTAATCTTGCAGTACTTTCTTGAGCCTGTGATGAAAACAAAGCTCTATCGGGCCTGGACGCAGCAGCTGAGAAACACTGCTGCAAATAGCAACCACTGCTGTGACGACCACAGGGAAAATGACTGTTGCCAAGCAACAACTGGACGCAGGACGATAATGTAACTGCATTACAGCGTGATAAATGGGGCCATCAGTCATTGCTCTGTGTGTACATGTCTGTGAGAGCGTCTGCTTGTGCGTAGACACGATAAAATGCATATGTCAAGTTCATTTTTACTTCTGCCCTCCTTGGCCTGCAGGAAATTACACTTTGCCATTTCCCATTGCTCATTCAAGAGGAAGAAGTTCAGTTATGCAACACCAAAAGGAAAATTTGGGGTAGACGGCCTCAAACATTTACAGAACAGTCCCGTAGCAGGGACTAAGACGGTGATTAGGGGTTTCCTTGTTCTAAACATGCTTGAAGTGGTTGGTTTTATCGGACAAACCAAAAACCAACCATTTTAAACACAAACAAAAGCTAATAAAATACTTTTAAACTGTTTACCAAAAAAATATATATAATAAAAAAAAAATTATTCACACAACTTAATTCACACAATTTAAAACAACAAATAAAAATAGATACATAAACCCCTTGTTGAGAAACTACAGTCATAAGATAACGTTGGCCAGCTGCTCGAGATGACAAAAACCAACATATTATTCTGATGTAGGAACAGGAAACAGTGGTTCTGGTTTTAACTGTCATCACACCCATTTGCTTATGCTGTTTCCTTAAAGTCAAGAACAGATCACACGGCAGCAACTCAATGCATTTAGACATAGTCAAGTTTAAACTGAGCACCAGAAAGGGGAAGGAAGCAGAGTGACACTGAATGTGGCAGTGTCCCAAAGCTGGTCTACTGGGATTTCCCCAAACAGCCATTTCTAAGTTTTACAGAGAATGGTCTGAAAAGGAGAAAGTACCCAGAAAAATGCTTTGTTAATACCAACAGATGAAAAGTGCTTGACTGTTTCATGCTGAGAGGACGACAACAGTAAGTCAAATAATCACTTGTTAAAATGCTGTTAAATGGACACACCAAAAGTGGACAGCACAAAAACATTGCTTGGTCTCCTGTAATCTTAATTTTTGCTGCAACATCTGCACAAGCAACATGAGAGTATGGTGCCATCCTGCTCTGTATCAACAGGTCAGTCCACTGGTGGTGTAACGTTGGGAAGGTTATTTTCTTAGCACACTTTGGGCCCGTTAGTACCAACTGAGCATTGCATAAATGCCACAGCCTCCTTGGGTATTGTTGCAAACTACATCAACAACATGACCATCTTCTGATGGCTGCTTCCAGCAGGATAATATGCCATGTCACACAGTGTAAATCACCAATGGCCTCCACAGTCATCAGACCTCAATCCAATAGAGCACCTTTGGGATGTGATGGAACAGGAGGTTCTCATTATAAATATGCAACAGACAAATCGTCACCAACAACCGCTTGTTTAAACTACACCACAAAAAAAACCAAGGCAGTCCTGTAAAGGTACTAGTAAGGGGTACCTAAAGGTTTGTGGTGAGTGTGCATATTCTTAGCTGCTATAAAATCTAAAGTCAGTAGTAATGATTTACAGGAATTATAAACTACCCAGGTTTTGATGCCAAAATGGGACGGTACATGGTAAAGACTCAACTACATTTGAAAGTGAATCCTCGAGGCTTGAAACAGAAGAATTAATCTCTCTAGTTTAGACAGTACAGCCCATGTTGGTAAGCTTCAACTGCACTTAAATTTGACTCAGTATGAAGACCACACTCTACCAACGACACGGGCAAAAACTCAGTTCAGCTGTGCATTACAGGCCTGTAGCAAAAATAAACTGTCCACAAGCATATGGTCGAGGGAGAGAGGGACACACACAAAAATAAACCCAAAGAGAGGAGTGTGTGTCTGTGGATGCATGTGTTGTTGTTGCCCCCAGAGCAATAGCGGCAGCCTTCCAGATCTATAAAAGCTCATCACACAACACACACACACACCTGACACACACACACGGCAGGCAAACCAGGTTCCAGAACTAACTAGTCCCACTAGAGAGCAGCAGCTACGACATGAATAAACAGTGCATACAGTTTGGCAACACACTGCTGCTGAATTCAGAGAACAGAAATAACTATGGATACACAGACACACACTCTCTCTGGACACGTGTGTAATTGATGTTGATGTGATGGGACTTGGTACAGGACACGTGAACACTGTGCTTCAACAAACCGCAAGCAGAGCTGAATCATCGTGATTACATATCAAACATCTCCAACCTGACTACTAAACCCTAAAGCGTGAGGCAGCACCTCATGTTACAGGAAAGCTGTCGACCAGAGCAGCAACGTTGGAAAGCAATGATCAGGCCTGAAGCAATGCAGCGTTAGCGTGTCTGTACTTTCTGTTGCATTTTCAAAATGTTTGTAACAATTCCATAAGACAAACTGATTTTTGCTTCCAATTTGTACATGTCAAAAAACTAATAACTAATTTGAAGGTAATTCAATGAGTTCTTAGGCCTCGCCCATTTTCAAACATGGATGCATGCCAGTGATTCATTTGTAATGACAACTAACGCATGCTAACATATTTTTGCTACTTCCTCCTTCAATCAACCATCTCTGAGGCCATATTTGTGATACATGCACACACACAAGCGCGTGTGTGTGTGCACACTTAAGGCCATACTACTCACACAGTCGTTTTGGCCTACCTAGTGGCAATATGTACACAAGTTCTGCACAAATGTGTGGCTTGGTGATTGAGTGGGGATGAAGTCATCTGATGTTGGTCAGATCGTGGACTAAAAAAAGTTGGATCAGACAAAACTGACATGGAAGTGATCTGTGGCCAATCCAGTACACTGTGTACTACACCAAATGTCAGCAACACAGTGGTTGCTAGAGGGAACGCTAATGCAGTATAAAAGAAGCTAATGAGCAAAGTGACAGCAGCCTGGAGGCATTTCACTTCAGTACACCAACAGTTTTTATTTGTATTTTGTAGGAGTTTTTAAAACTGTGGCCAAATGAGTTGACATGACTGACTGGTACTTGATACAAGCAGATCTCTTCAGCCACGGTAAAGGTGTGGTGAGTTTATGGCAGACTACATTACATAACTAGTAACAACAAACAAATTACAAATTATATTACTTAGTGACCCAGATCAGCCTCAGATGTATTGAATATCGTCTCAATGGCAGCTACCTGACATTTATTTACCTGTTCATATGATTACATTTTGACTATGATGTAGAATGTAACCATTATCATTGTTTTACTTGATCATTCCCATATAAACCCCACACTCATTTTATTACGTACACAAACTGCATTTGTATGTGGCTTGTTTATAATAACACTCACACTAACACCGTAGCCATCTCTTTTTTTGTGCTGCAGCTTCGACTCTGAGATGTGTTCAGCTCTGTCAACACCGTTTCAAAGTACATAAAGATGTGCAACACTAACTTTCTGTTGGATTAAAAATAAATAATAAAATAAAAAGAACAGCATCCCAAAGTATTTCATTATCAGACGTATTTGAGTAGGAATGATAGAAAGTACTTTAACCTGATGCAGTTGTAGAGAAACTATTAAATGGGTGGGTTTGTTTATATCCATCGTGTTAACATTCTCCATTAAGGAGCGTTACAAAAATGGTGGTTAATGCAAAAAACATACAACAAAAAACACACAAAATGTGTTTATACTCTCACCAATGTAGTTGTAGTAATAATAATAATAATAATAATATTATAACAACAACACTGATCTTATTAGCTTATTAGAAGGGTAACAGTTTAGTTGTGCTTAAGTGTAGCACTGAATACACCAGTTTCAGATTTTCAAACAAACAGTTGCTTCACCACACTGTAGCATAAATAATCCATCTGGAGTCCCCAGAAAAAAATCAATAAGCTTGGTACGCACATACAGATTAGGTGTGTGTACTATCATATGATATAATAGGTATATTATACGTCATATAAAACATTTTAGTTTCAATGACCGAGGCAAACCCACGCCAAGTAAAACCAGGCCATGAAGGCACACAAAGCAGAGATACTAACAGCTGCTGATGCAAAACCCAAAAGTAAAGAAATCGCTTAACAGAGCGTTGCTGGAGCTGGCATTCCATATAACAGGAAGTGGAAACTATGGACGAAAATGACTGATGTGGTTACGCTGTGGCAAAGGCAGGGCTTTAAGTAGCTAGTTAAAAAAAAGCCCAACTCAAGATTCACAAGTAGAAAATGTTTTTTTTTTTAGTTTCAGGTTTATTGTGTGACAATATTGAGCAGGCTGCTGAAGAGTTACAAAGTCAAGTTAGTTACTTAACAGTAAGCAAGTAAGTCAGTTAAGTACGTTTGTTTTTATTTCTATAGCATCAGAAATATCATCACAAAATTCCTTGAAACATCTTGATACAACGTTGAGTCTATGCTACCCAACCCTAACGCAGATGTGTGAACATGTGAACACAAAGACGAGCGCGCGCAGCTGAAAAGGGGGCGGTATTTAAAAAGAAAGAAGTGCAGGAAAAATAGGAACCAGCAAACAAGAGACAGGGAATGTATTAATGTTTTATCATATACATCACTTACTGTCAGTATCATATATTATTTATTGAAAGTACTAGAAACGTATCACGGAAGCAGGTATGGCCTTCACTGCCAGGTTTCCCTGCTGACTAAATGTCATTTGCGAAACATGACACCAAACAGTTACAACTGATTTCCACAGTTTGACTTCCACAGAGTTTGTGAAACTGTGCCAACGTGGGTGAGGCAGCAACTTAACTCAACATATGGACACTGCATTTTGAACAGAAGCTCAGCATCTGCCCAGGATTCTGTCAAATTAGAGCTTGGCGAAGATACACATCTGAACATCGACAAGAAATGGTGAACAACATGTACGACAGACACTAGGCGCCAAAGTCAAACATCACTTCTGTGGCAAAGACATCACACCTAGCTGAAGGAAGCCTGACTCAGCCTGCCCCAGTCTGTAACTGTGCTAAGGCGATAGCTGCCTTTACTTCTACCTGAGCTGCTTAGCTGAATTATTCACATAGCCTGGTACTCAATTTTCACTGTGGGAGGTGGTTTTACGTCAACAACCCCCACAGCACAGAACAGTCACCTCACCAGGCCCTGCTGTGTCATGCTACCATGGCAACACCACATTAGCGCATGATGAGCACAAAGGTTTCAGCTAAGACTGTCTAGCGACAGCTTGGGGGAAATCAATAAAGTTCAAGGACACACCATCACCCTCTCAACTCGAGCACAGTGCCTACAGCCAAATAAACCCAAACTAAGTTGACATATCGCGCCTTTGACGCAGACGGTGAAAGATCAAATAAAATGTACACATTTACAAATTATGTCAAATCATTTCAGACCCTATATAAAGTCCATCCAACTTGAATGCATATTCCCTTACAGACTTGTGAACATGCAAACAGGAGGACCAAAAATCCCAACCTGTAATTGGACATGCTACCACTTGAACCACAGATTACCCAGTGAGTCATATAATTTGGTTAAATCACCAACACAATTAGCAACATCATCCAAAATGAAGTTCAACTTAAAATGACACAAAATAGGCAATAATGGCCCAATATAATATCTCAAATCACAATAATGTTCATTTACTTGTACAAAAGCCTGTGTATAAGGTTAAGATGGACAACGCTGAAACTACCATTTAGTCGAAAGTTGTACAGACAAGCATTTACACAAAATAGCAATCATCCTAATCAAATCACATTATTGACTCGTGTCACATCATTGTTTGTTATGCAACATTCAGGAGGGATCTAAACTAATATCCTAAATCTGATTATTTAATATATTAAAAACTTAAATGCTAGGTTTTGAGGGGGAGGGAGAAAAATGCTGGAAAAAACAAAACAGTGTCCATCTTTGGTTTTCAGTCAGCACCGTGGAGCTTTAAGCTCTGTTGACTGAAACAATATTGAATATTAAATAAGCTAGTCACAAAAGGCCCTAACTTTACATTTAAACAAATGTACCTATACACGCAGTTATGGCTATGATATTTGTCTGCCCCTCACTTTGGGATAAGGTGATATGTGAAGGTCTTGAAACTGTAAGTTCTTTTAGTGAATGTCTGATGTGATTTATGGTCAGTTTTCTCAGCACTAGAACTAGACAAAACAACAATCTGTTCATTTGTTGTGGATAAATATAGACGCTTTGTCATGCCAGTAAACACCAGGAACAAAACATTCATACTGGGCCTCATTAAAATGACCTCGGTTTTACTGCCATTTTTGGTGTTTCTTTGTGTTTTTACAAATCCGAATTCTCATCAAAGCCACACTGTTGGCAAAGCCATTATCCGTGGTGCTGGAAAATCCAGGGAAAACCCAAAAACATTAAGCAAAAGACCAGAAAAAAAGAAAAATCCACCCAACCACTGTGGTGAGGCTGTATCTATTAAGAGCTTCGCTATGGTAACAATACAGCACAGTCATTATGTAACATGAGCATGGGAGATGATACACTATATCCTTCAAACCACTCTCCACATAACCTCGCTTACAAACAACGTAACACTCGCAGAGTGAGCTGACTCATTGAACTGGGACTTGTATAACAGCAATAAGAAGCAGCAGCTACTTTCTGCTCCACTATTAACACATATAGGAAAAAATGATACATTGCAAAATATCATTGTGACATCTCAGTTTGAATACTGACAATTCCCCTAACCAAGCTGACATACACGCTCACCAATGCATACTGCATAACTAGCATATGCAGTACCGGCTATCATCACGGCTAAGCAAACTCCTCCTCACACAAACCCACAGTGGAAAGGAGGCGGGATATACAGCAACAGAAGAAAGCCATGAAGTACTGGTTTATTTAAAAATAAGACTTCTGTGTCTGGAGTCAGCATATTCCTTCAGCTATACACCACCAGCAAAGATAAAGGTCAAGTTAAAAGGTACAAATCTCAACATACAAACGCTGAATACTGAGCAAAGCCCCTCTGTGACGTCCATGTGGCATTATTGTTGGGCATGTTAGGGCACATTTTATATCCAAGCTCGACAGCTGTTCTATAGACAGGGGCACCACATAGGAACACACCCAGACACACACAGGAATGTCTGAATGTTTTTTCCTGGATCTAAATGTGGGTTTTCACATACCACATTCTTCACTGGCCTGAGTGACCTCTGAAATCCACCAGAAGCCCATTTTAACTGCACTATGAGCTCACTTCTGCCGCCTCGAGACGAAACACACACACACACACACACACACACACGTTTTACACAGTTAAACAGGTCAAATGAGGAGCAAATCCTTTATGTTACGTAACAGCTGTAGCTCCACATTAAACCTCAGCTCTGGTAGAGGAGGGGGCTGGGGAGTGGCTTGATTTCTCTAAAATAGAGAAGTTGCACACAGCTATTGGTGGAATGCTTGTGCTCTAAGGCACACAGTTTTACATTTACACGCGCAATGTTTCTTCACCTCAGGAAACCCAGACTTTTGTATCCCCATTTCAACACCACTACCAGAAACGCTTTTGAAATAACAGATAATGTGCTACGTTCCTTACATAGCAATAAAGTCAGAACAGGAGAGAGTGTAATGTTGGGTGTGTGCGCTCCATTAGCTGCTGACATACCCCTTTATCCCAGCAGCCTGTGAAGGATTGCACAATGAAGAGTTTGCAACAGTTCACCCGACCCAAATGACCTGCTTGCTGAAACTTGCTAGTCGGAGCTGTGATGAATGAAATTGCCAGCGTTCTGTCCCGTGAATAACAAAAAGGAAATGCTTTTGCTTTGGAAACAAGCTTGGATGTCATTACACATGTCACTAACAAGCCTACAGGTCCACAATGAGTCAGCTATTTACCAAAGAGAGACAAGATTGTTTTTTTTCCAGTTGACCTTGTGGTCTACTTTGTTTTCAAGTACAGAAAGTCCTAAATTTAATGGAAGCATATAAGCTTACGGCTTAACAATTTAATTAAGTTCTAGATTTCAGTTCAACAATGTGTCTTGAAGTTGAGAAAGCTGTTTCATAAGCACGTTCTAGCTTTCACCGAGGCCAGAAAAACAAGCCTAATATTTCATGACGCTGTTCCTCATATAAACATTTCAGTTCCTCTGCACATTATGCAACACCAGCCAAGTTAAGGGCGTGAAGCGCTGAGAAATATTTCGATGTACATCCAGGCATGTACATAAAAAATGTATACAAATAGAGAAGGGGAAAAAACAGCTCCCAAGACATGTCATTGAACTCCCAATGAGAGTGTGCAGGTTGTTACAGACCACGTCATATTACATAACAGAGAAGGCCTGAACACACAATGCTCAGGCAAGACTTCACTAAGCCCTGTGAGAAACACGGAGAAACACACAAACAACCATTACCCATGGGAATAAGTCAAATGACTGTGCTAGCATGTTATGAAGACAAATACCATGACATTTCACCTTGTGACATATCTGATCCTCCTAAAAATATTCTACCATGTGAAGCTCATTTCTGAACAGTTTGTTCAGAACCAGCTGGGCTCTGTCTGATGCATGCAGTGCATGGTTTTTTACACATATTTAGGTTTCTTTTGACAAATGCAAGTCCCATTCAAAATGTTAAAAAGCCCATAACTAAAACTTTAGTTGTCACATTACAGGGAATAAAAATGTTTACCATGACCATTTGTCTCAAAATCAAACATCATGCTTCTCTTCGCTGCATTTAAACTACTGAGAGTAGTGAAGGCTGCATTCAGATCTATTATAACAAAGCAAGTTTACGCAGCAAATTATTTTAGCGCAGCTTCAAAATGTGTAGCAAAGTATGACCAGGAATGCCTATCATATCACACCACACCCATTGGTGAATGACGCCCGTGAGTCTTGATGAATGATTCAGAATTGTGTGAATGTGAAAGCACTCACCTGTAGTATCTGGACTGCAGATAGGTGGAGCAGACCGCCTTGGAGACATGGCTGGCTGAGCCAAAATCAATGACTTTGACTCTGTAGGGCTGTCTGGAGGGGTCAACCAGCATGATGTTCTCTGGCTTCAGGTCGGCATGAATCAAACCCAAAGACTTGAGCTTCTTTAGAGCTGTTGCCACCTGCAGGAATTAGCATAAATACATTTTTAGCCCATTAAAAACTAGGTGTGCCAGCTCTAAAAGCATCATCATACAGATCATACTACACGTCCTCTGTCTTGTGTGTTTCTATGTCGGAACAGCTTTCTTACCTGCTGCAGAATAGGCCTGATGATTTTGAGTGGCAGTGGGCTGAACTTGTTCTGTTTAAGAAAGTCATAGAGATTTTGCTCCAACATCTCAAACACCAGGCAGGTGTGGCTGCGGTGCTGGAAGCACTCCAAAGCCCGCACCACATTGTGCTCCTCTGCATTCTCACTGCTCAACCGCGCCAGTATCTCAACCTGGAACCAAAAGAAATAACACAGGCTCAGACTATCAGCTGTTAAAAGATAATGGGGGGGGTGGGCAAACTGAACTGTCTCCGTTGTTCAGTTTTGGTGTGATGCTGCAACAAAACTCATGCAAAGGGCAACACAGCAGCAGATTTCAGCTAACACACTGACAACCGACATCAGTAATACACAGTTCCTCACCTCAATCTGTCCCTGACGTGCATACGACGGATGGTTCTTCAGTATTTTAACAGCCACCACTTCGCTCGTTCCCCTCTTCCAACACTTTACCACCTGGCCAAAGGTGCCACGACCCAGAAACTCCAAAACCTCGTAGCTGTTCTTCTGGGAACACAGAACCTCATGCTGGACTAACTGGTAGTCACCATCTCCTGATCCAGCTCTAGTCACCGTAGCTCCGGCCACTGCCTCGTTACTGCCATTTGGCCTGATTTCAGTTCCATCCACCTTGATTCCAATGTCTGTCACACATTCCACCCTGTTGTGTTGAGCAGGCAGCATCCCTCCACCTCCTAATCTGACAGAGTCTGCAAAGTTCCCAGTGCTGGTTTGCAACATGGCCACCGGAGGAGGAAGTGAAGGCAGAGCAGATACCTCCTCCACTATCTGCATGGTTCCGACACAGTTGTTTCCCTGCAGTTGTTCTCCACTTTCACCTGTCTTCTTTTCACATCTCTGGGTGGCAGCTGTGTCTAAAAGTTTGGTGTATCCTCCTGGCCTCTGTGCTCTTCTGTTTCTACCACAGTCCTCTTGCGCTCTGATACAGGCACTACTCAGCAGCCCACAGTCCAGGCCTCCTCCTGCTGGAGTACCACCACTGTCCCTATGAAGCCTCACTTCCTGTGGACCTCTGCCTCTGCTCTGGCAAAGAGACTGCTGATCCTGGGTTCGAGATGGACCTGCTCCTAGGTTCTCCTCACTCTGTATTCCTGCAGTCTGCAATGCCCACAGCCCTCCTTCTCCGAGCTGTATTCCTGCGTGCAGTCTCCCTGAATCAGCCCCCACTGAGGATGGGACAATGTTGTTGGGATATGCAATACCGTAGTTGACTCCGATCACATAGGTTTTGGGTGGTGGTCGGTGCTGAAAGGCTCTGCTGGTGTTATTACTGCGGTGGGCTTCACCTGTATGTCTGCTGGTACCACTACTGCTGGTTCCTAAGGCACTTGTTTGAGCTGAGTGCATCTGTGATGGGTAGACCAAGACTTGTGAGGCCATACCTAAAAGAACAGAGAAACACAAGCTGCATGAATCATTTAAAGCAAAGCAAAACAAATGCACACCAAAATGCTACATTCAAATAAGTCTTTTCTTCTGTTTCACCAGAACAAATACACATTAACTCATCATGTCACCATTACAAGAAAGGGGAACTGGCCTCCTGAAATGAGAGCTGGGGGAAGCCCGCTGCATCTCTGGCCTGTCTCTGCATGCTATACTCGAGGGTCAGTTTCACACAAAGTAGAACCACATTGCAAGCAGTACTGGAGGGGGAAATAATCCACCATAAAAGGCACAATGAGTTATTAACCAGTGACATTTTACAAATATGGCAATGATACTGAAGTAACGATGCTTATTTAGATTAGCATCAAAACCAAAATCAGAAGCAACACCATCAGTATGAGAGGACACTGAACTGTAGCAGCTTCTGCTTCACTTTATGGCCTTTGCAATGCCACAGTCCAAATGTTCTAACAACAGCTCTTCAAATACTTGGATTAAGGAACAGTTCACTCCCAAATCCTACAAGAATATTATTCTAACATGCATTCAATCAACCTACATGATGCAGATACTCATTTATACTGAAGGTCTTCATGTCAAGCACTCACTTTTCTACTCAGTGCTTTCTACTTTAGGTAGCTGTCTATTACCGATGTTCATGTATTAATGGAAATATCTGCTCAGCACACACTGTGCTCTAAAGTGTAAAAGTGTAAGAGTTCAAGTTTCTAAAGTCAGAACACTGTGGCAGCACACCAGTTGTATACTGGTTAGAAACTGTGTATTGATAGTATTGAAGTATTGATTCATGTCATGCCTGTAACACACATAGGATTACTCAAACTATTTTTATGCTTTTGTAGAGTTACAGTTAGACTCATCACCTTTATCCACGTGTATTTCAATTTTAATTTCCCCAAATAAGACGACAAACAAACACATACAGGTTTTCAACATCTATCGTTTTTTGGGTGAGTTTCTTTTCTACCAAAAATAATTGTGATACCCCTGGAGCACAATCTACAATGTTTATTAATGTTAGATGATTTGTTAAAGAGCATTACGTGTTTTAAATCACACTGACAGTGTACACCAAGCTTTAGTCCAGGTTTCTCAGGTGACAGTTCAAATCAAATTCAAATTAGATGTATTCAAACAACGTGGCTGTGCACTCGGTATTCACCAAAAGACAGAAAGGCAGTATACTTTTATGGAAAACCTAATGCATACATTTCACTCGTGTTTTTTTTATTGGTTAACAAAAAAAAAACTTTCAGCAAAGTGTAATTCAAGTTTTCCTGATAGGATTAAGGCTGGTCCATGACCACTGGGCTCTGATCAGCCAGTATCAGGTTTCTTTCAGACTAGATCAGGTGAGCAAGAACTTACTGGTGGAGCAGTGGAATAACAAGAGAGTCTCACCACACTGAGTGGGGTTGAAATCTCCCAGGTAAGACTACAGTGGCTTGATCCGTTTTCTTATTTGAAAACAAACAGCAACCTTTCATTTTATCCTTTATTTTCTCTTCCAAGCTGAAAAAGTACCTAATGCCCCCAAAGCTGAACAAAGATTTTTGGTAACCCTTAAACTCTTTTAGACGAGCAATGTCCATTTGTCCCACAAAACGGTTAAATCATTGACAGGAGTGGACACATTAGGCTGAATTATTCATTATTCAGACCTTAATGAAGTACTGCTAGCATTACTCACATCTCCCTGGAAGTTTCCTTTCATTGCTGCAAGTCTGTACACCACGATAACAGGCAGAGGCAAAGACTGCAGCCGCACTTCCTGAATGCCCGTGATTGGCTGGGTTACATTGGGACTCAGGTGATTCCAGTTTGACGCTCATGAAGCCAGTTGCGTTAAGCACAAAATTTCATTCCAAGTGCCAGTGTTCACAGGAATGCAGGCTGAGACAAGCAGAGGGGTGTGCCTCAAAGTCAACATTACATTAAAAAAAAACACACCTCTTATTACCAGTAGGGCTGATGTGTTTCACTAGACAAACCACTGATGGACAATAACACTTGTAACCACAGTTTTCTCTCTCAATATAGATCCGCATTCAGACTCTGGTTAACAACAATATTACTCAGAGCTGAATTGAGCTAAGTGGCAAATAGCTGTGGAGCGTGGCTGTAATTAAAATTCTTGCTGACATCATTGTAGTCTAAAACCAAACCCCTATTTTTCCACTGCCTCCCTCACCGCTACCTTTCTTCATTCAACAACTACAGCAGCAAATTTAGCAAACACTAAAAATAACCTGATGGTGCCACAGAGGGGAAAGAAAAAAAAAAAAGAAGCAGAAGGCGACACCACCATATGGCTGATGCTAACATCTCCACCTTCCTATGCTTGCCAATATGTCATTCCAGTCTCTGGGGGCCACTGACACAGCCAGTGCTGCTCTGCCTTCTCACTGCCAGGCTTAGGTAGCCTGATATCCACACAGGATGACGAGACCCAAGCCTGAAATAGAGAGCCACGACACACACAAGTGTTTGCGTGTTTCTATGTGCTCACGGGTCCAGCTAGCGTCCTTTTACAACACCCCACAGTGTGTTACTGATCAATCTAGAGAGGCATGTTAGCACACGGGGAGGGGTGATGTGTGCCTGGCTGCGCGCGTGTGTGTGTGTGTGTGTGTGTACGTGTTTGGGGGATGGGCAACACCAGCCGAGACACCTGTTGGAACTTATAAAGTGACAGGCAGCAAAATAATTTACTCAAACTCACCGTTCTTCTTAGTATTTTTGAGTAACAGGTGTTACAGCTTTACTAAGGGACAAAAAAAAATGTGTAAAATAAAGTCGTTTTTTCGTACATAACTTTTTCAAGTTAGGATAAGTTAACAAAACGCATAGCTAAAGTTACTTACTAATGAACACACATACAAGGGCACACTAAACGAACATACCCGAATAGCTACCGTGTGCCGTAGCTCCATGTAAGTACATTTTTATCGCCAACAGTTGGCAGCTACAGGGGACAAACCGAAGTTAGCAAACAAGCTAGCCATGAGCGAAGTCCTGTCAACGTTAAAGGGACATATGAAACAAACACCAGCGCAGCACACAAAGTCTATTTGACGGCCAGCCTTACCAGATAAGATGACATACCTTCAACAAAACCAGTAAATCGTATCGCCCAGGGTGTGAAAGAGCAGGCTAGCAACGAGGACCCGCACCACAGTCGATTCCTGCAATGGTGCTGCTCCTGCTGCTGCTGCCATCTTGTTCAACGACGAGGACACACCGAGCGACTTTTCGCACATTTGAAGCACTAAATAACGCAAATAACTAGCTATTACGAGAGCCCGACGTGACCCATGGTTTCCACAGCCGTATCGGGTTTCGCCGAACGTCACTCTTGTGCCTGCTCAAGACAAGGAATCCGTGTTTCTAAACTTTTGCATGTTAATACGCCTCGTCCCCGACGGAGATAGCTGCTGGCGGGCGGCTAGCTGTTGCTGCTGGTTCGGTAGCTTGTTGCTTCTCCGCATGTGTGGAATGTTGGGGAGGGCAGAGGGAGGGGACAGTCAAATAATAACAGTGCTGTCTCCATGAAACACTCACACTGAGCAACGTTTGATTTCTCTTTAGATGTGCTACAATTAAAACTTATATTTTAACAGTCTTTTCATTTAACCACCCTTTGAACTTTATTACAGCGCTACAAATTTGTATCCACTCAAAACAAAGATGTTTTTAGACGCATGGCTTCATCAGCCCGCATGTTAACTGCAAGTCAGTTGATGATGTTTATATTGCTTTTAGCTCATTCTAGCTCACTGTGCTGGCATGATCCCCATGTTTAAAGAAAACACTACCTGAGCTCTGACAAAGTAAATGGCACAAAGAACAGTCGGTGGCATGTAATAACACACCAGCACAGGAGTACTGGTTGCTTCTGGGTATCTGGTCCTAAATGAAAGTTGCCATTTGTAGCCTTTTGTGTGAAACTTCTGTGTGCTGCTTTTTTTTTTTTTTGTCTTTTTAGGTAACCAAACAGAATAGCTTATCGGTGAAAACTGAATTGCACACCAAAGTGATAAACACAACAATCAAAGATGTTTAATTGTTGTTTAATTTGTAAATCCAAACGTTTTGTTTGCTTCTCTATCAACTCCACAATTGATATGCATACAGTTGGAGGGGGAAAAAAAATCAGAAAATCAGTCCACATGTGTACTGATGCAGAATTGAAAGCAATAATTACAACTGTCATTTTGCACATTACTTCATAATTCTTCGCAGCATGTAGCCGCTAATATGTGATATTAATCTACAATGTGATCAGGGAGTCCAGTGAGTGTGACCACTATATTAGGTACGCCTGTTCAACTGCAAATATATAAGCAAAGGAGCTCACATAGCGGGAACCTGCTGTTCAAACTGAGCATCTGAGAAATGTGATTTATGAAGTGACTTTGAGCGTGGCATGGATGTGGGTGCCAGAGGGGCTGGTCTGAGTATTTCAAAAACTGCCGATCTACTGAGATTTTCCCACACAGCCATCTTTAGGGTTTTTGGAGAACGGTCCAAAAAAGGGAAAATATCCACAAAGCATGAGTTCTGTGGGCAAAAATACCTTGTTGATGTGAGAGGTCAGCGGGGAATGGCCAGAGTGCTTCAAGCTGATAGGAAGGCAACAGGAACTCAAATAACCAAGCCATGCAGAACAGCATCTCTTGAGGCAGATGAGCCACAGCAACAGAAGACCACACTGGGTGCCACTTCTATACGAGCAGGAAACTGAAGCTACAATTTAAAATCTAACATTCATGGTTTTTAATTTTAGATATATGAAGATTGCGTTTAATACATGGATGAAAATCCTTTGCAGTCAGTGACTGCTTGAATTCTGGAGCTCATGGGCATCATCCAAATGCTGCACCACCTCCCTTCATATGTTCTGGCAGGCCTGCACTTTTGTCAAACCCCTTAAATTAAAGCTGAAAATGTTATACAAACATAATTGTCCAATAACGCACACAGCTTACTCTATGTAGATGTATTAGTATTTAAGATTACGTACAGAATGGCAGCCAGACAGTCATAATATAAGTGAAACAAGTTAGCTATTGGACTAGCCAAACACACCTAGTGCAGTTCAGGACAAGACAATGCATGTTAGCGTTACAACAGAGCGAACTTAGTCAGCTCTAAAGTATTCAAAGTGCATGCTCTCATCATGCTGTTGCACTTATTTCTTTGAAGACATGCTCAAAAACATTAAACTAAAATAGTGGCCATTTACTTAAAATAGAAAAGAAAAATTAATTGAAACACACGCTGTTTTGAAGTACGAGTCACCCTCTGGTTATAAATTGCTTTTATGCAAGTATTTGATTGCACGCTTTTTTTTTTTATTGCACAAACGCGACTCCTTGTACGGGGTTTTAAATTGGAGATCTGGCGCCACCTACCGCTTTGTGTGTGTATTGCATGCAAACAGCCAAGCGATACAGAAAGAATGCACTAAATCAATAGAGTTTATGAGAGCGCTATTATAAAATATCTGAACTTTTTATTTCCCTCTCAGTGCTTTTGATGAAAGCAATCAGGCTCTTTGATGTGAAGATGGCTTAAAAAAATAAAATAAACACAGACTGCTGTGTGGGACGTAACGCTTTATTGTCATGTTCAACGAACATTCAAGGTGTAGTCAGTGTGATCAGTCAGTGTGTTATTCATTTGGGAAATGGCTGACGTCATTCTGCCTGGACGAGTGAAACAGTGTTACAACCAGCTGTGCGGTAAGTTATAAAGTATGCACGAGAAAAGCCAAACCCCAACGAGAAGTGTTTGTTAACATGAAATGTTCCACCTTCTTAAAACAATAAAAAAAAAAAAAAAATCAATACGTAAACATCAGTTAAATTAAAATAGTCTGAGTTGGTCCATAACACCAGTCCCTTAGTAAAAATTACAGTACAACTTATTATGCAGGTTATTTTTATTTTATCTATTATACTGGAAGCTATCACACTCACTGCGGGTACAAAAAGTCTACACGCCATTATTTCCAACAGATAAACTGATCCTTTTCTTTTGCTGTGAGCAAGTATAGAAGAGATTCAGATCATCTTTTTGTTTGTTGGGTTTTTTTAAGTCCAACCTTTGGATTTAGGGCTTTTTCTGGTTCATTATTAACCTCCAAGGACCGGGCGTCCACATATGTGGACATCACATTTTGGTCTAAACCAAAATACAACATTTTGCTCTACAAGGGCCTAATATCCTCTTACGAGGACATTATACTGCCAATGTTTGATCAAAATTTAATACGAATGTCCTCATATGTGGAGCTCATTTTTCTCAGAAACAAAAGTAAGGTAAAAAAAAAAAAAAAAAAATTCTGGTAATTCTTTGTTTTTACATTCACCAGGTCCCAATCAGCCCAAATAGCAAAGAGAAATCAAAAACGCACGCCATGAACGAGTTTGGGTCTTAGGAGGTTAATGGAAACAAACTAATTTACTTTATAGCCAAGAATCTGCTCAGCAGGCTTTGTTGTACGTATTTCTGGAGCTACTGCAAGGAGTCAACAAACCTGTGTGTTTAAATAATAATAAAAAAAAAAATCTACTAGCACTTACAGATGTATGAACTAAATGCTACAAAAAGATTAAGGTGTACAGTTTTTGTACCCTCTGTATTCTCCTTCAGTTCCAGTGTAAAAGACAGCAGCATGCAGGCATTTGCGGTCTTGCTCATTCTTTTACTTGTGTGAGCTACACAACTGCTTAGAGTGCCATTTAAACGGTGCCACGAGCAGCAAGTTTAAAAACCGTAATGTACCGAATGCTTTCTAAACACTTTAAGGCTTTTTATCTCATCGAAGGGGTCGGCTTTGTCAACTCAGGAAGAAGCTCTGTGCCAGTGTTTTAGAAGAGCTCCACCTGTCAGGAGCTGACAGGAAGGAGTGTTCAGGCAGATTCACTAAAACACCAGTTCGCTTTAAAAATGCTCGGTGACTTGTTTATCCTGAGTAAACAGATTCCCTTTCAAATATACTTGCATGACCCTTTATAAGCAGTGATTGCAGCTCTTTTTTGAGAAATGTAATAAAGCAAACACATCTCTGAAATACCCGAACATCTCCCGGCAGCTCCTGACAGGCAGGGGCAGCACTGGAGCTTGTTTGATGTTGGGGGGAATTTACTACATTAGGAAGACGGACGGTGTAAGAACAGGAGACCTGGGGGGTTCAATTGTAAAGTCAGCAGTTTAATTTGCTGGTAATGACAGCAGCTAACGTCTTGCCTTTAATTAAATATTGCGAAAACTAAGTCACGAGGACTCTACCACGTATGGTAAAGATGCAGAATACCCCCAAAAATATTAGTTCTGGGTATGAAATCACTCCGAATGATACCCTGCCGTGCTAGAACGCCAGATACAGGCTCATCCAAGACGGCTGCTAATAGGTCACAAATATGAGGTTTGATATTTTTCCAAGCAAACAACATTGTGGATTAATTTAACTGAGATGCGAGTCTGTTTTCTAATCGACTTGGTTTAAGATGCATACTCTCTGGGCACCTTCCTTGACTGTTTTCTTGAAATCTTAACTGTTACTAGTGAGGGGAAACTGCAAAAACCACAGACCACTCTCCACATCTCTCTTCACCCACGCTGTAGAGTTTATGTGTCTGTGCTGGGACTCTCGCCTAGCGCCAGTATTTTCTGCAGGGTTTTTTGGTAGAATGGGGAGAAGACCAGCTTGTTGTAGTTGACAAGGCGACTGAAGCGAACAGCGAGCTCTTTTAGCTCCTTGCTGACTGGAGCCAGGCCTCCTGGGAGAGGAGGAGGGGTCTTATGTTGGCTGGACTCCAGGGAAGCCAGAAGGTAGTTGTGAACCCGAGATTCTGAGAGGAGAGAAGAGAGTTTTACTGTCGCTGACGAACACCTTCACCCTAACAGCCAACTGTGCACCGCTGGTGTTGCCTCTAAGAGGGTCATCATAGGTAACGCTGTCCTTACCCATCAGCATGCGGACTGTGTTGTCTGGTTGGATGGCGGCAGAGATTTGCCCTTTCAGAGTGCTCTTTCGATCAGCTGAGAATGGAGAGTAGCCATGCTGACTTAGACATTGACTCAGCTCGACACACAGTTTCTCCCCAACGGTCGCCAAGACTTCCTGTGCACTAAATGAACTTGGGATAGACCAAAACAAAAGCTTTAGTTAAGTAACATTGCAAGTTGTTAAGTTAATAAGCTTCACAACAAAAGCCCAGCTTCATGCATCTTCTATCCATAGTTTTCAGTCACGTAACTGACTCGCTACCCTAGTGTGCAAAACCTTACTCCATCATCATGGCCAACAGTGGGACAAAAGTGCTGTTATTGTCACCCGTCTCGAGCCAAAACTTTTGTTTCAATAGAGAAAAGCTACAACCTTTAATATATCGTCAACTTATTTTACTGTTACAATTAACTACACAAAAAAAAAGCTGTATGTGAACAGCACTTCATAGCCATCTATCAAACACTGACCCAGGGGGATTCTCAGAAAATCCTAACTGCTTTGGCCTGGAGTCTGCAGAGCGCCTCTTGCTCTCATGGTCATAAATACGGCCAA
>VURO01034123.1:3119-14756 GCA_015108175.1 Pelvicachromis taeniatus | reverse complement strand
AATATATATATATATATATATATATATATATATATATATATATATATATATATATAATTTTTAAATGAAAAAAAATACACCTCAATCATGCGCTATGAAAAATGCCTGAACCTCTTTGTGTTGATTGTCACATTTTATTTATAGCCTAAAGCACATTTAAACAACAGAAGTTGACCCAAAGTGCTTTACAGGTACC
Organism: Pelvicachromis taeniatus; assembly: GCA_015108175.1. Lineage (NCBI taxonomy): Eukaryota > Metazoa > Chordata > Actinopteri > Cichliformes > Cichlidae > Pelvicachromis > Pelvicachromis taeniatus. The sequence continues at coordinate 14,560 of VURO01034123.1, read as the reverse complement.
GTTAGCTTCCAGGTTTCCAAATACGTCAAACGCTGAACTGTGTTTTTCGTTCTAATCACTAATTACTGTGGAATGTAATGACGATCACAGTAAATCACAGTGATTTAGTGGAACACATTAAAATGCGTTCAAAATTAGCAAATAAATGATGATTCATCTCATAAATCGCAACACACTGCTCGTCCCTGAATAAGCTGCCTTCACAGGTTTAAAGGTATCGGCGTTGGTATCAGATGGATACCAAAATATGCAGTATATTGTTTTCATTTCAGTCACATGACAGGCTGTGGCACAGTTAATCCAGAACATGTGTTGGGCCAGTTTATTCAGTTGATTTAAAACAAAGATTTACTGAAATCAACCAGAAAGTTTAACAAAGTCTCTGTTAAACAGTCACGATCTCAGACTGCAGACAGCACTGAGCAGTTCAAATGAGCCCATTCACCTTGTGGAGTGTTGCCTCTGCGAGGACTCGGAGTGTTTGCCCGGACCCTTTTCCTAATCGTCTCCTCAGAAGCCCCCTGACTCTCCTCCTCCTTCGACTCCTTGTCTCCTCCATCCTCGAGGCGGTCTGCCTCCTTTGGCATTTTGGAGTCTGCAGGAAAACAGGTGACATAGAGATGTGACTGTGTTTAAATCTGAGAGTCTGCTTTTAAGAGCCCAATCACTGTGACACAGCAGCAGGGCTACACCAGGAAACAGTGGCTGTCATGTGAAAGGTTTCACTTAAGAGCACAAAGAGAAAGAGATGTGCAGATTTGTTTCTGTGGTGCTCAAATGATGACATCATCTGGACTGGTAGAGGATGGGAGGGGTGAGTGTGGCAGTGCTAAGACTGAGGAGGTGAAGTAAACAGAACAAAGCCTCATGGGTACCGTGGCTGTCCTCGCAGGCTTCGGTAACGGTACTAACCTTGTCTTCGGCAGCCCGGGGGGGGGGGGGGGGAAGAGGCGCGTCTGCTGTGGAGCTCAACTTATCTAACGCTGGCTTTAGGTAACGCCAGTGTGAACGCCGTTTTCTGTTCAACAATAACAACACAACAACAAAGCTTTATGACACCGCTACTCCTTCATAACCCAGACATACGTTTATTCACAACTTCACCGCCGCCAGGCGCCGCGCTCAGGAGAAGAAAGGCTTTGGTTTATCCTCGGAAACTCCAGCTTTTTTTATTTACGTCGCAGCCCTCTGACGGGTTGCCGCTAATCAAGCGACGCTTCCTGGATTGGGTGGGGCTAACGTGACGTAGCAGCCGAGCCCCCCTCCTTCACGCACGCACACACACGGACACAGCGACGGAAACGTTACATTTATTATTTGATTGTAATTGTCCAGCTGCTCAGACGTGAAGAAGACGAGTGTCCTTCCTTTAAAAGGACAAACGTACATTTGATTGGATTTCTTCTTCGGTACACAATAACTGGCAGATGGCCTGAGTACAAATATCTGTACTTTATACTTAAACTGTCAGAACAGACTCGTTACTTTAGGTTCAACCCATTTGAGGGAAGTTTTCATTTCCCGTCACTGCTCGCCTTCAAACATCAAACTGGTTTGAGCCTAAATGGGGGCAACACCAGGCCTTATCAGGCTCACACAAAGGGATGAAAGAGCCAAACATATCAAGTAACAAATTACATTTACTTGCGTTACTGTAGTTGAGTAGTTTTTTTGTGTATTTGAACTTTTCAAAGTCATTTTTCAAGTCTGTAATTTTACTTTTACTTAAGTATATTTTTTAAAAAGTATTGTACTTTGCTATGTTTTCAATCACACCCGTTACTGAGTAAATTTAAAAAAAAACAAAAAACATTGTGCTTTGGAAATGCTGCAGTGAATTATGGGTAGTAGAACATATTGGCGCTAAGGTCACGATAAAGACGGAGCTGGAGTCTGATGTCGGTGGTACGGATCCAGTGAAAAAAGAAACCCCGTCGAATTCTGGTAAATGGCCTGCATTTGTGTAGCGCTTTACTTAGTCCCTAAAGACCCCAAAGCGCTTTACACTACATTCAGTCATTCACACACTGGTGATGGCAAGCTACATTCTAGCCACAGCTGCCCTGGCACCAGTGTCCGGCATCATCAGTAGGCAAACATGGGGTTAGTATCTTGCCCAAGGACACTTGGCATGTAGACTGGAGGAGCCTGGGATCAAACCACAGACCTTCCGGTGAGGAGGTGACCCGCTCTACCACCTGAATTCTGCTGACAATGAACTCGAAGAAACCGATGCGAACCCCTGACCCCTGACCGTATTTAAGAGACCATTTCTGCTTCAAGTGGAAGAAAGGCAACAGCTTTATTATGCAGAGTAAGCTGTGTTTGCCCAGAGAGACTGAGTTGGCAGCTTTGAATAATTGCACATCAAACCTGTGCAGGTATGTAGAGGTAAGTTAAATGAAACTTGTATCGTTATGGTAGCGAAAAGGCTGTGCTCAAGTTAATCACAGTAAGTTAAGACATCGGTGAAGAACACTGCTAACGTTGGTTGTTACTAGCAACTTGCTGTTATCGGGCACGTTGTTGTCCACGCAACTTAAATTTGTCTTTACTGGATTGGTAAATTGCCAAAAGAAAATGTGTTTACTTATGTTTTTCTGTTTGTTGTTAATAATAATAATCCAGTGTTCCACGACCGGGACGAAAACCGCATTGTTCCTCCTGTATCTGAGATTCAACTAATGGACGAACTCTCCATTCAAGTACCCTGGCATAGACCTTCCCAGGGAGGCTGAGGAGTGTGATACCCCTATAGTTGGAACACATCCTTCGGTCCCCCTTCTTAAAGATGGGATAAAGAGCTGGATCAGCATGGGAGTTTGCCCAACCAATCTACATGTGTTTTGTGGACTTGGAGAAGGCATTGGACCGTGTCCCTCGGGGTGTCCTTTGGGGGGTGCTCCGGGAGTACGGGGTGTCTGGCCCGTTGCTATGGGCCATTTGATCCTTGTACAACCGTTGCAAGAGCTTGGTCCGCATAGCCGGCAATAAGTCGGATTCGTTTCAGGTGGGTGATGGGCTCCGCCAGGGCTGCCCTTTGTCACCGATTCTGTTCGTAATTGTCATGGACAGAATTTCTAGGCGTACCGCGGAAGGCTTTAACTTGGGTGGTCTCAGAATCTCATCTCTGCTTTTTGCAGATGATGTGGTTCTGTTGGCTTCATCGGGTGATGGCCTCCAACTTGCCTTGGAACGGTTCGCAGCCGAGTGTGAAGCGGTGGGAATGAGAATCAGCACCTCCAAATCTGAGGCCATGGTCCTCTGCCGGAAAAGGGTGGAGAAAACATTGTGATACCTGACAGTTTGATTGGTTGGTTTGGTGACCATTATCCGTTTTGGTGTATAGAGTTGCAGTTTAACTGCCACTGAACTTTAATTTGTAAAGTTTTTCTTTTAATTAAAAAAACAACTATGAGATTTGTATCCCATTGTCTTTTTTGCACTACTCAGAAGAGGCTGTCCTCCTGGTGACAAAAAAGTAACTAAACTTTTACTCTGCGTACATTTTAAATGAGCTACTTTTTACTTTAATTTTTTTAATCAGGTAATTTTACTTGTACTTGAGTAAAATTTCAGCAAAGTAGTAGTACTTTTAGAGTACATTTCAGGGTCTGTACTTTTTCACTTGAGTAAAGAAGTTCAATCAGTACTTCAACTTTTACTGGAGTATTTTTTAACACAAGTATCTGTACTTTTGCCACATCTGCAAAATATACACTTCTCAGCCACCTTGTTTGAAACAAGGAAGTAACTAGAAAGTACCATGGCAGCAACTTCATGCATTAAACCACCTTTTGTAGCTACAGCTAGACGAAAAAAATAAATCTCTTGAAATATTTCAACAACTTGAAGTCTAACAAATATGATGCTTTCCCTGAGAGTAGAAGTTCCCAGCATGGCCACCTCAGGCTCGCCTTCAGAAACTGGTTCATCGGTGGAATATACTCGCAAAGAGCTGAACGTTTCATGTTTTGAAGAGATGCATTTGAGATTTTGTAAACAATTTATGTATTGACATTTTATTTAATAGAAAATACACATACATACTCAAACATGCTTCAGTATTCTTTAATATTTATACATTTGATATACAGACAGACTTGCTTTCAGTCAAAAATGTGTCTGAGACGGCTCACTTGTGTATAACAAGCAAGTAAAAGGCAAAAACAGCAGAGACAAATCTGCACACATCTACAGCACACTGACAGCAGAGTCACCAAAATACTGGTTAAATATTTCCGGGTGGGAAAGGTGAAACTGTCTAAGAAGACGCTTTTTCTCCTTGGCTGAGATCTTGGTATCCAGGTGGATGCTGTTTAAGAGGACCCACAGCGCTTGGTTGGTGGTTTTTGTAGAGTTTTGTAAAGTGTTGCTGTCGACCTGCTGACAGAATGTGAAACCTGAAGAAGAAGAAAAAAGAAAAAAAATAACTGTTAAAGAGGAATGAACATTAACAAAACTACAGACCTCCAATCTCAGCTGGGAATAAAGAGATCTGGAGTGAAACATCTAAATTGACACAGGATGTAGAACAATGTACCGTATATCTTCCATTAGTAGCCCGTCTCTTTTAAACGCCGGTTTGTAAAACATGTCATGACAAATAGACGCTGGTCTCCAATAGTAGCCGGGCGACCTTCAACCCGGAAGTCCATCCGCACTGTCTTCTTTTTAAAAATTTCATTGGCGGTTGGCAAACAACTGAATGGTGCATTACCGCCACCAAGTGGTATGGAGTGTGACTGGAATGTCGCTCAAAAAAAACAAAACAAAACAAAACAACAAAAAAAAACCCCCAACCCCTTTGCGCTGTTAAAACTCCCTTTTAACAGGAATAAACCTCCGGCAGAACCAGGCTCAGGGAGGGGCAGCCATCTGCTGCAACCGGTAATTTCAGACTTCATGTTTTGTAGATGTGTGTAGTAATATACAGATGTAGTGAGAGAATAAACAACATCAATGCCATTATCAGCTGAATTTGGGGAAATTGACTTATTTGATTGAGAATTTTACAAATTTAGAGCAATGTATCTGTGGCTCGTTCCAGGTAAAGAAAGACTTCATCTTAATGTGAAGAGGTGAAAGTATTTAATCTAATTACAGATCCCATTCCTTTTGCGTTTTGCAGCAAGATGGAATTGTGGAATCTGTTTTCTCAAGTTTCCCCGTCTTAAAAGGAAACTGATGTTTGGCGTCATTTACTAGAAGTTATCAAAAGCCATTTACCCGTCACGTCCGGCTGTTTCTCTTGTACGAGGCCAGCCAGCTTGTCACTCACCACTTTGTGCAAAGCCCCTGGTATCTGGAGCAAAGAGAAAACATTTACTGAACAGAGCTGCACATAATCCATCAATCAGCAGTACAAGAGACAGCTCACTTCTCATTGTCGTGGTAACTTGCTCCACACCCGACCTGCTCCGGAGCAGATCATCACCGAGATAAGAGCAGGTGCAAAGTTTGTGATATCAACTGCTTTAATCATCTATGTGGGCAGAAGCTGCCAGCACCGCCCGAACGGCCGAGACATCTCCATTTACGTCAGCGTCTGCTGTGTGGCTGTATGCGTACAGATTTTATTATAGTAGCCATCACCTCTACAAGTCAAAAGGGCCCCATGCAAACACATTTAATGGTGTTGGATAAGCCGCCGATTTATTTAGCAACGGTTACCAAAGAGAATACTCTAGATAAAGTGATTGATTGCAATAAGAAAGGATGGCTAAGTACAGTAGGTCATCCTTATTTGTGGTTTGAATGACTGGATCATAATGGATTTTGTGCACATGCACAAATTTGATCAGTATTTTTGTACCGTTTCTGTTCCTTATCCTTTACTTGCTCGCTTCGTTAGTCGTCCAACCCCCAAAACAACTATGATGTCTAAACTCTTCCTTTTATTTGAGCCACAGTGTGCCTTTTCTCAGAGACCATTTTTTCAGTTTCCTCTGTGGGATTTTTTTTTCCCCCCCCTGCTTCATCACAACACAGACCAAAAGCATTCTATTACCTTGAAGATTTCTTTAACATTGCTTAGCATAAAGACCAACATAAGCTCCTCCTTCTCTTTGGAGAGAACCTTGCTGTGTAAGATCGCCCTGGAGAAAGACCTCTTCACTGCCAGCCTGTTCTCAATCTACAGATGACACAGCACATCTTTGATGTCAGACAGAAAAAAAAAACAGAAGTGTGGCTTTCCCCATAGAGGAGGAGAATAATAATACTTAAAAACACCACTTGCTCTCACCTCCTTGTCCACTTTAATCCCATGTGGGTCAGCTGCCAGAGACATGAACATAAGCAGCCTGCAGAGCTCGTCTCTGCTGCTGTGCGGCAGCAGCTTCAGGCACAGTTGCAAAGCCTCGAGAGCCTTATCTAATTTAGCATTTACTGAAAAGGTTAGAGAATAAAAGAGACAGTTGTGCATGTAAGTGGTGAGGTTATTAAAATTTCAGTAACTTTGGAGGAGAAGCAAGCGTGGTTGGAAACGTGGTAAAAATCTCACCGTCGGCGCGATCATGATGTCTGAGCCAGTGTTCTTACCCAGCAGCTCTGTGACGGCTGTGTAGATGTCAGTCATGCACTGCGGCAGAAGTGGAGGCCTGTTTGTGTTGCTGTAGTGTTTGACCAGAGTCCCATACAGGAGCAGCTTGCACTGGGCCAAGCCACTTGGGGAGAGATGCGTGTGCTCTGCACTGTTGTCACCTGAGTATTGTGGAGGCATTGGTAAACGCGCCGTCATTTGCAACACAAGCTACGCACGTTTCTCACTATTGCCCACAAATTGCCCTTACATGTTTGACCTGATTTCGATACTCATCATACCACTTGCCTCTTTCTTGGACGGTGAAACCAGCTGGTTTTGGGTCACAGCTCTCATTATCTCGAGGGAAACAATGAGGCAGCTCCCTACTCAGCTCCACAACCGGCTGGTCGGGCAGGAAGTCCAAACAGTCCAACGCTGCAGAGAGCCAATCATCTTCCCTGAAGAATGAGGAGAAAACGGTGCAAGTGAGATTAACACGACAGCAAATTTAAAAATAAAATAATAAAGATTTGTAAAAATTCAAACCTACTGAGAGTCTCTGAAGGCCTTGAGGATCTGTCGGTCCAGGTGGTTGCTGCTGTAGATCAGGTCTGGGTTACTGTGTGCCAGGTTGGCTGGAGATGGACTCTGCCTGCACTGAAGCACGCCTTCCAGCACAGGGATCTCCACCAGGTTTAACAGCCTGAGCAGGGTCTGCTCCCGCCACACCTCATCTACCACTGTGGGAAAGAGCCAGAGGAGCAGAGCGCTAATTGAGTTGAAGCCAGTGCAGGTGTATTGCTGCCCTTTGTCCCCCCACCCCCAGCCTATGATAGGATCCATGCTGTTAAACTAAATGTGCAATGTTATTTGGCATCATTGTGCAGAAATAAAATTAAAAATGCATGGCTTTATGTGGAAAGGAAAACATGTCTGATAGATGCACATGTTCCTCAAAAACCTGAATAGCTCATTCAGCATTAATGTTGAATTAACAAAATGTGCAAGTTACTCAAACCATGTGAATGAATGTACTCCGATTACCCTCAGAGATGCTGGATTGTGGGTGATCCAGTACCATCTGCTACATGTCTTTTTAAATGCGGTTTGCCTGATGCCACACAGCTATTCAGTACAGAGTCCCTGCTTGTCCTTTGTATACCACAGCATTATGTATGGCTGAAACATAAGAGTGGAAGACCCCTCCCAACCATCACTTCTGAAAGGCTTGCCATTCAAACTCATTTTTAAACTAGCCAGTCTTTTGTTGGATCTGTTGGAACTTTTTGAATTAGGTTATTTGCATGAAATTCAAACCGAGTATATAGTAGAAATGAATATATACAGTCTACTTCTTTTTGACATTTTCCTGTTTTTGCACAGCATCTGAGGTTTGTTAGAATATAAAACTAAAAAAACATTTCCCTCAATCTCCAGATGTGCTTTAATGATGCATATGAAGAAAAAAAAAAAAAAAAAAAAAGTCACACATGGCGATAAAAAGATTTGTGCTCACATGATTGCGGTAAACCTGTGTCTGTCTGTACCCTGCATGGACTCGGACTGTTCACCGGCAGCTCCAGTGATTTGCTGCTAGTGGTGGGAGCATCTAGCTGGCTGGAAGTCCGAGTGAAGATGACTGGGGTGGACATCTCAGGGCGACGCGTCTGCTCTTCAGGCCTGAAATGCAAAAGACACTGGTTTCAGGACACAGTAAATTCAGACCTCGATGAGCTATGCTACAAAAGAATTAAGGCAGTTGCAAAGGTAAGAGCGAGGTGTACCTAATAATATGGCCAGTGAGAGTATAGAGTAATATTTATACTTTGTCACAAAATATTCACATATGAGAAATTTTGACTTGATCCCACCTTTAATTAGATGTGTTATATGCACTGTGCCTGTGATACAGATAAAGACTTTAGAGGCGATACCTGTCTGAAGGAGTGCAGATGAAGAACTTTTGGATCCCATTCACAAGCACACCTCTTTCCAACTCATCTACTGAAGGAGTACATGTGCCTAAAAACCTGCATGTTTATATGAAATGTTTAGGGAATGCCATCATAGATAGAAATATTTAACACAATAAAAAAGGTTCTCTCTTTTTAAAAGAGTTTGTTTCATGAATCCAACCTGTAAAGAGCGCTCTTGCTGTCCTGAAACACATCCCGCTTCTTGTCTTTTCCCAGCACTTTGGTTCCCACTGCCTCAAACACGCTGCACTCCAACAGCGCCTGGCACACGCACACCACTTTGTCCCGAGACACGCTGGCACCTGAAGTTTAATCAAACAGAAGGACCGAATATCATAAATAAATTTGTCTAGAAGACGAAGCTATGGGATTAAAACAGCATCTACAAACAAACACACACACACCCTCAAAGCCCTTGGCTTTAGCAATGTATTCTGCCACTACATCCACACCCTCCGAGCCAAGGAAACAGTCACTGTGGGACTTCAGGACGGCTCGTCTGCGCTTCACAGTGACAGTAGACTTCAGGTGGGAGATGAGGCCGCTCCACATGGAGGAAGACTGGACTGGCTTAGAGGCCACACATGGAGCTTTTTTTTAAAAAAGAAAAAAGCACATTCAGAGCACATTTAACACATTTTAAAGTTCATACATATATTTTGCAGGGCACGATTAGAGATATGCAAAAGTACAGATGAGACTTCTTAAACACCTCGATAGGAATATATATCTGTAAGAGAATGAGGGAAAGGAAGGAAATCAGAGGTTGAGGAGGAAAGTCAGACTAAGCACTAAATCCTTTGGCACAGCTCTATGTACGTGTAGCTTCGCAATCCTTGCTTAATATGAGAGAAAAACAATTCGATCTCATTTCAGGCCTCCGCCAGGTGGAGGCCTGAAATGAAACTCACCTTGATTACGCACGCACAATTTCTCTGCAAGGTTCAGCGCCGCGGCTCTTTCTTTTACTGAAGCCATGCTTCCGACTGATTACAAAGAGCTGATGAGAATGGGCGGGTATAAAAGCAGGAGGAAGCAATCAATGAAAGCGCTTCCAATCAAACAAGCCCCTCTCTGAGGTATGTGTGTAGCTCTGTAATAATACCGCTAGAGGGTGCTAGTCGCTCAGTCACACAGAGCCCTCTGGCTATGGAGGTCTTCAAAGCCATAGCTTTATCAACACTCACTTTTAGTCAGCTATTGGTTGAACTTTTTCTTAAAAAAAAAAAAAAAAAAATCCCATTAATTTATGCATGCATGCATTTTATTTGTGCATTATATATTTTATAGAAAACTAGTGGGATATTTAACTTTGTATTTATATCTTTTAAAGTTTTTGAACATTTCATATTTTTGACACTCTTCTCAGCGTCCAGTTGAGCTTCCTGTTTGTGCGGCCATCTTGCTTCCTGGGCTAATTAGCAAAGGTAAGGTACCGTACATCAACAAGCAAACATTTTATTAGAAAGTCTTACTTATGGCAGTGCCTGATTTATTTCTCTATTAAATAGGTGTACACATATGTATTTCAGCATCAATATGGAAATGTATGTTTAAACTGCAGAGTCATGTTAGCTACAACTAGCTGACATTAGCTTTAACAATAATTTTAGCTAGGCTAAACAGTGTGTGCTCGTTCTGTTAGCATGGGAGTTTGATGACATTGGAAATACAACAGTACAGGCACAGTAAAAAGATTATTGTATTTATTGTGTTGTTTATCAGAACATAATACTGATAATCTGGTCCTTAGTGTTTTGCTAAGACCTAGATTATTACTTATCAGGATCATGATAACTGATTTTGGTACAGATAAACCTGGAACACCGTTAGTTATCATAATCCAGGTACACCACCAATATGAGAATGTCAGATGCACCTATATGTACTTTAATAATTGGTCATCAACAACTGATGATCAATTAACATCTGGAGTGTTCAGGTGTATGTTAACCCAAGGAAGAAAGACATCAGCAATGATCTTAGAGAAGCAATTATATCTTCCCACCAATGTGGGAAGGGTTGTAAAGCCATTTTAAAATATGTTAATAGTTCTTTGTTCTACAGTGGTAAAGTGGAAAACATTCAGGATATGTGAAATCTCACCCCAAGATCAGATCAATGTTCAGAGAAACTGCATAAAAGAGCTTTATTTAAGTCCCTACAGGCCGACCTTGGCATGCTGAGTGTTAAAGTTCATGACAGTGCAATTAGAAAAAGACTGAACATCTATGGCTTTGTCCGTTGGACACTGTGCTCTCATCTGTCCAAAGGACAGCATCATTTAAAAGTTATTTTTATTAAAAGTACTTGTATGAATAAAGTGTTTTGAGCGCTCAGACTAGAAAAGTGCTGTATAAGAACCAGTCCATTTAACCTTAACCACATTTTGTGAAAACCAAACACAATATCAACACAAACAAACATCTCATACCTACTGTCAGCGCGGTGGTGGAAGGGTGAAGAAGGGTTCCTTGCTATCATTTAGTCAAGTCATACAGGATCCCATTACTTAAATATGGGATCCTGGTACTTAAATATTCCCACAGTATATCACAACATATGTTGATGTTCATCTGAGATTGTATTTACAGAATTAATAATAAGGTGTGATTATTGGTAAATTTATTAAAATTCAATTTCATTGTTGGAAGGAGGACTGCGTACTGCGTAAAAAAAAATATATGTGTGTGTGTGTGTATATATACACACACACACACACACACACACACACACACACACACACAAACTCACACACACACACACATATATATATATATATATATATATATATATATATATATGTATATATATATATATATACACACACACACACACACACACACACACACACACACACATATTTTTTTTTACTCAAAAAAAAAAAAAAGAGAAAAAAAAAAAAGTATAAAACATACAGAGGGGGGTAATTGGAGGGC
>VURO01034037.1:10872-23168 GCA_015108175.1 Pelvicachromis taeniatus | reverse complement strand
AGCCTGTCTCTAATAAACGCTGGTTTGAAAACATGTCACAACAAATAGACGCCGGTCTCCAATAGTAGCCGGGCGACCTTCGACCCGGAAGTCCCTCCGCTCTGTGATCGGTCCTCCCGCGTCTCATCACTCGGCCAGCTGTTTCCAATCAGCCGTCATCTACGACCAGCGGCATTTAAGCTGGATGCAGTGCGACCATCGAAGTGGGATTATTACACTGAACTGGAACTGTCGGCTAGCGAACCTGCTAACTGTGATTTTCTGGTCTTTTACTTCCTCTCCTGGAGAGTCGGGCGGAGAGAAGTTTCGGGGAGCACCACTCCTGCACTGGGCTACCACAGACAAGGAGACACTCGGGAGCAAAGGAGGAGCACAATTGGGAACTGCATTATTTGTGAACTGTTGGAATACGTTTTGGAGCACTGTACGTAAACACACTGTCTTTTCACCTCAGTCTAAAAACCGCGCCTGGGTCCTCTTTCCCTCTCACTTCCGCAACAATTACACAAAGGGATTAAAACCGGTCTCCAATAACCGCCGGTCTCTTTTAAACACTGGGCCGGCCAGATAATTTTTTCAATAAGCGCCCGGGCTACTAATGGAAGATATATGGTACTTCTTTAAAATTGACTTTAGTGTAATTAAAGCCAAAGAAAACGAACCGTTATATGTAACGAGAAGTGGAATTTTGCAAATGCCAACACATTAAAAGTAGCAGAGTGTAAGAATCAATGATCTCCATTGACTGGCGAATTTCTCTGCATTTCAGCAGCCGAGTCAACGCAAAGAAAAAAGTTCTCCGTATATGACTCGAAATTAATTTGTGCGTAATGATGTTGGCGTATATGTCTGTGGATTGCTGGTTGGGACTGAATCTTATGTGTGAAGAAGCGATGACATTTTCATCTGCAGAGAGCAACAACAGTCACACAGAGAATTTGAAATGACATAAAAAAAATAAAAAAAACTACGGTGATATTTTCTTTACATTTTTGTCAGGGGATGGTCGAATGCTCATTTGTCAACATAAAGAGAAAAAGCAGTCTCAGTTCTGTCTCATCTAATTCAAGTAAACATCCAGGAGGTCTATCACAGAATATTTCCAAGTTAGCAGTGGATAAAAGGAGACACGTTAGTGTGTTGCAAGGGTGACAATAAAAAGCACAGCGGGTTACCGCCTCATTCAGCCTGACAAAACAAAGAAAATGACATTTTTATGTGTGTGTGTGTGTGTGTGTTGTGGAAGAGAAGCTCACTTCACACAATGCCAATCATGGCACCGTGTAAAAATGACACATTTTTGTCATCTGTCAGAGTAAAGAGAATTTAAAGCTGCAGCTGTGCATGTAAAAACACATACAAATAAAATACATCTTTCAGCAGAAATCAGTAGCAGGAGAGGTTTGTCTTCAGGGCTTCCTGCCAGAAATATTTCATTTCCTTCATGCTATTCTCAGCTTTCTCTTGCAGGTTGGTTAGGTTTGAGGAGCAAAACTAGTAAAGATTATGGCTTGAATTAAAATGTAAACCATGTCTCAGAAGAAAGTTCTGAAGGTGATGAAACGAATGCAATGAAAACATCCTGTTCTGCTAACTCTGAATGTCAAGATCTCTGCCTGGCTTTGTTTGCTAACTAATCAAATGTTCGCAGTGTTGTAGGTAATTAATAGGCCGATCCTACTATAGGTGCCTCAAGTGTAAGTGTAGTTTTGGGTTTAATGCCTGTATATTGTGAAAATTTAATAGCAGGAAAATACAGCAAAATAAAGTAGTTAAAAAAAAGAAAGAAGCTAATGAAGGAATATAGTCAGCACAGGTTTCTCATTAGAAAGCAGCAGAAGAAAAGGCATCCAACATCCGAAGAAGGCCTGTGAACTATTCCTGCAGACTACTTACAGAAATGACAAGAAAGCTGCCTCAGAGAGTTCAGGCTGTGTTGAAGAATAAAGATGGCCACATTGACTCAGAAGCTAGAATTGCACAGTTATTTTTGACTTACATATTGCATTTCCATGTATCAATATATCACTGCATGTGTGTGTCCTTTATCACACTGCATCCTGTTCCTGTTTTCATAACATAATTTAAAGAAATCCAAGGTGGCTCACGACCCGGTCCCATAAATACATAAGTAAATACCCCACTTAAGAATTACGAAGCCTTCATTTGCCCCAAAGAAAACATTTGCTAACGAATGCCTAAATAAGATTAGAGAAGTTATTAGGGAATGCTATGTCATTTCTGTGATTACATACACTTACAAAAATCACAAGAGCAGTATAAATATGTGGATATTATCTTGCAGAACAAAATGTGAGCACTGAAATATATCACAAACTTCCATTTTTGTTGTTTTTTTTTAAAGTTGGCCTAAAAACAAAACTTTATCCCTGCAGCACAGAACGTGAGGCTGCACAGACTTCACATTGTCACTGGAGATTTCATATTAGTCATACTTTAACCTAAAGGATAAGACATGCTCATGAAATGGCTGCAGTGCAGCTTTGCAAAAAGAGCCAATTCAAAATGAACAGTCATTAAATTAAGAATCAATTTAATGTTCAAACTGAATGTCCCTCACAACTGGACTCGTTTTATAATCAAACCGTTGCACCAGCTTTTGAACAGAAACAATAAAATGTAAGCTTTTAGCTGGAACTGGTTTTCTGCCAAAACACATCTTGGGTGTTTTTTACTTAACTTTTAAAAATCTGCTGGATAAAGTCGGGAATGATTGTGACTCCAAGGGCTTCAACTTTGAGTTACATCATAGAAGACGGTAGGAAATAAAGAACACGGTTCTCCTCATGAAACATCACCTTCAAGTGTAAGTGGACGTTAAGTTAGCCAACCCGTTAGCAAGCTCAGTTTGTCTTATTAATAAAACATATCCTCTTTTTTTTTAAAGCATGCCCTCTGCAAAAAACGGGGGTGATCTATCAATTTTTTACTGACCCACATTTAAAATTCTGCCTCTCCAGGACATTTTATCATGGGGCATAATGTTCACAGGTCAGCCTGGTAACTGGGTGCAGTTACTGATACTGCAGTACATGATTCATGTGTGCAGTGGAGTGCAAATGTCATTTAGATGGACACCACTAACTGCCAAGTTGTTTAGCTCTCTTTTAAAAATCTGACATCATTTTGTTGTCATCCTAACACACCGGTGTGCCCCTACGAAACATCAGTCGTCTCTGTCCGGACATTCTGTGACAGTCCTCCTGTTTATGAGAAGATATACGGGAGAGCAAAGTGGGCCTGTCAGTGTGTCGGCCTGCAGTGAGTTCACAGGATGCTGTATAAGGACAGGGACGCACATAGAGAACAGTAGAAGTGGAAAAGAGGCAGCAGTTATGGATGGAGAGTGAGAGTTTGCCGGCTTGTTTATTACCTGGTTACTCGGGGTGGGACAGGCGCAAGACGGGGCTGCACTAGGATGGACTGACGCCTCCCCTAAGAGAAATCACCGTATCTCATCAACATAGGAGGAGAGGAAACGAGAGGAGAGGAGATGAGAGGAAAAAGGAAAGCAGAAGAGGACTAAAAGCAGGAGGCAGGAAGAGAAAACTGATAGCAAAAATAAATAAAATGAGGGACGACTTGTGCGCAAATGGGGAGGGTCCAGAAGGGCAGTGAGGGTAGAGGAAATCAACAGCCACCCAAACAATACATACAAGGTGCACAACACAACATGAACAGAAAACAAGAACATAAATATACATATAAAATGCTTCCTAAGGCACATTTACATATATATAATGGCAACCAGAGACACACAGCAGTGTCGGACACGCAACAGCCTGAAAGCATTGGAGCAGCATGCCATGCAGTGTATCATTAACACACATCATGCTTGTAGGACAAGAAAGAGAAAGGCGTTAAATCGTGCTCTCCAAACGCCATCTGCATCTGAAAGCAGCCGAATGTTTCACGTTCCCTGGTTAAGAAAGGTAAGAAGACAGCGTAAAGAACATGCTTATATCAAACATGCAGTTATCAATGTTAGAAATATATACACACTCCAAAAACCCAGAAAAACCCAGTTACAGCAACACCATATAAAAAAAACCCCACAGAAACAACAGAGAATAGACTTTTATTTAACAAGTTTACTCTAACACGCACGCACGCACGCACACACACACACACACCTCACTGACACTCAGAGTTGCAAGAAATGAGCACAGGCAAAGGAAATAAATCTTAAATGAAGAAGACACTGATGTGATTAATGTAACTACAACCTCAGGAAGTATTTTTCTCTTTGCTAATAAGTGACAACTGATCAAAAGAAAGGCTTAGAACATTCTGAAAAATCTAGAAATGATCAGTCAACACTGTCAAAGAGAAACTATGAATTGTTCAAGTTACAAGACAATGTTATCACGTCTGTAAATTTAAAAAAGGTTATACTATAGCAGTGCAAATTACAGGCTCCTGTCAAGCCTACAAACATCTGTATCGCCCAAGCTCCTCTTGCCTGGGTGTGGTTTATCCCGGGTGGAGGGAATTATGGCAGGGACACAGGTTTAGTAAATACACTCTGTAATTGTATATGAAGTCATAGGTGGGAAATAATACTATTCTCAAGCTCTGAACACGCGATTTCCCTTCACATGTTTTGCAGTGTTTCAATTCCCTGTCTACAGTTTCCTGTCTACAGTTTCCTGTCTACAGTTCCCTGTCTACAGTTCCCTGTCTACAGTTCCCTGTCTACAGTTCCCTGTCTACAGTTCCCTGTCTACAGTTCCCTGTCTACAGTTCCCTGTCTACAGTTCCCTGTCTACAGTTCCCTGTCTACAGTTCCCTGTCTACAGTTCCCTGTCTACAGTTCCCTGTCTACAGTTCCCTGTCTACAGTTCCCTGTCTACAGTTCCCTGTCTACAGTTCCCTAACGGAGGTGAACTTAAAACAAGAGATGCATGAGACTGTTAGCTTCATTACCCCACAGCTGAATCATCTGCTCTTCATTGTTTCAGGGCAGCATTGTGTCCCAGTGCATGTTTATGGAGGAGATTTACCCACAAATAAAAAAATTATAACTGACTCAATGTTCAATTTCATTATGAATTAAGTTGATTTTTGTTAAAAGTGACAAAATAGTTGTTAGACCATGTAAGTCACAGCCACAAAAACATTTAAAGTCACTGTTTAGATTAGGTGGAAAAAAAGCATTTAAAATGTGTGTTAAATCTAAGATTTTTAAAAATGTACTTTCTAACCCCTTTTTGAGAGAGGAAACTCTCGCTTGTTTCAATCTAATCTTCTTGGAGTGTTTTTTTCTCTTTTCCTTTGTAGGCATTAGGATACTGTTGTGGAAAGGATTATGGCATCCTGCACCTGTGATATTATGTGAGGTCTAATTAAGTGTGGAGTGTTGTTTTGGAAGATGGTAGCAGTGGCCTGAGGAAACAACGGCACCATGGCTCATCCCCCTTCTCACTCCCTATTAATTTACTCTCCCACCCCACACTCTCAGCTGCTATGTGTGCACCACACATTAAAAATGAAAGTTATCACACTGGACTGAACTGTCTGCTCATCTTAAATGCTGAGGTGACAAGCACGAGTGCCTAAAGCTGAAATATAACACTAAATACTAACTTCTGACAAAACAGCCTAACAAAATGCTCACTCACAGAAATGGCTGTTTTAGCTTCGAGCGGTGCTAGCTGCTTGCACATTAAAGGAGAATTGCAGCGTGAAAGTATCTTCCTCATCACATCGCATTTTCCCAGGTCTCAGCCACTGCCATGTATAACACTTTAACCTAAACTGGTGGATAATAATCTTTGAAATTACAAAGACAGTCAACAGGTACAATAGAAACCTAAAAAATGTATTTCATATTCATCAGATTCAACTGTCCTCATCTTTCATTTACATAACATATGCTAACACGATGAAGAAAGAAATTATCACTCCATTCTAGCTTTATTATTGTAATCATCACTGATATGCTGACATTAGCTTGTAGCTGAAAGCATCAATTCAAATCAATTCAATTCAGTTTTATTTATATAGCGCCAAATCACAACAACAGTCACCTCAAGGTGCTTTACATTGTAAGGTAGACCCTACAATGAAAAACCCAACAATCATATGACCCCCTATGAGCAAGCACTTTGGCGACAGTGGGAAGGAAAAACTCCCTTTTAACAGGAAGAAACCTCCGGCAGAACCAGGCTCAGAGAGGGGCGGAGCCATCTGCTGCAACTAGTTGGGGTGAAACATCAATGCTGTCCATGTGGTTTAACTTTACGGATACACTAAATTGACAAAATTACTTGGTCAGCTGCATCTACAGGAGTTCTTTAGCCGTAAAAACACACGAAGCTCCCTGCTCACAGATTTTGCGCTGATGTTAATGCAAGAGAAGGACAGGAGCTCTAAAGTTAGTGCAGGCAACTTTTACACACTCTGTAACTTTACATGGGCTGATACTTTTTAGTTGCTGTTGTTCCTAAACACTTCAGCTTTGTAATAATATCACTTACAGTGGATTGTGGAATACTTAGAAGGGAAGAAAGTTCAGGAACTGACGCTCAGATTCTGTGAGCTCTTTAGAACGACCCATTGTTTTGAAAGTATTTTCAAAGGCACGCTCCATTTGATTTTACACAACCATTAAAATGGGACGACTGTAGACACCAGAATTTAAAGATTAAGATGCCTGGCCCAATATTTTTGTCAGTGAACCATGGTGAGAGCCATTATCCACAAATACATCATTTTTGGAACGGTGGCGAGCGTGGCAATAGTATCTGGAGTGTGACGACTCATTCAGGAGGTCGTAAAATAACCCAGAACAACATCTGAAGAATTGCAGGTCTCACTTGCCTCAGTTGAGGTAATGATTAAACAATAAGCAAGAGAACGGGGAAAAATGGGAGAATCCCAAGGAGAAAACCACTGCTGACCAAAAAGAAGACGTTTGGGAAAATATTCTGTAGACTGACAAGACAAAAGTTTAATTTTTGGAAGTTTTCACTCACGTTGGTGAGTTCAGTCCCTGAAACTCACTTGGGTTATGCAACAGGAAAATGATCCCAAAAGGTTTGCAGTGGCCTAATCAAAGTCAGGACTTAAATCAGATCGAGATACTTTGTTATGTCCCTGAGCAGGTCATTCATGCTCGAAACACCCAATGTGGCTGAATTTAATAATTTCTGCACAGTGGAACAATCCTCCTCCAAGTGATGTGAAAGATTCATTGTCAGTTATCGCATTGGAGCAAAGGATGGGACAAGAAGTTATTAAGTTTAGACGTAGCCTCTGCCTTCACTGTCACTAAGCACCAGATCAACGCACGTTCTCAGCCCACTACTGTACGCCCTGTACACCTAGGACTGTACACCAAACCGACCCAACCCATGTCAAGTATGGTGATGACACCACCGTGGTTGGGCTCGCCGCTGATGGAGATGAGTCAGCTTACAGGGCGGAGGGGGAGAACTTGTTCCGCTGGTGCTCAGAAAATAACCTGAAGCTGAACGTCCTTAAAACCAAAGAACTCACGATGGACTCATGAGGAGGCACAGACAGGTCCACTCGCCTCTGATTATAAATGGAGAACGGGTGGAATCTGTCTACACCTTCAGGTTTCTGGGCACCCACATCTCCGCTGGACTCACCTTGACCCACAACACCAATGCCTTGGTAAACAAGGCCTGCACTTCCTCCGTGTCCTGAGGAAGAATAACCAGGACCAGAAGCTGCTGCTGGCCTTCTATTGCTCCTCAGTGGAGCGTGGCCTCCTACTGCCTGGGTGTTTAATATGCAGGGGACTGAGAACAGGAAGGCTGCGCAAAGGGTAATGAACACCATCCAAAAAACATCATTTCTGCCCTCTGCTCCCCCTGGAGGTTATCGCCAGATCCTCCTGTCTCAGGAAAACCAGGGCCATCACAGGTGACGCCTCGCACACCCCGCCCACACACACACCCCACCACTGCCCGCCCACCTCACCAATCTGAGCCATGGGTCAAGTAACCCCCATCACTCAGGCCACTCACATATAGACTCCATAGGCCTCAGTCCTTTGCACTACTTCCAAGCACTTTGCTGTTTATTCCTGTTGTCTTACTATTTATATATTATTCCTGCACAGTTGGCGTGGAGCACCCATCATTTTGTTGTACATGTTCAACGACAATAAAGGGCTGCTCTATTCTATTGTATTCTAAAATATCATTCTCTGTAAGTGTGACAAAGAAAAAGAAATTAGGAAGGGCACAGATACATTTTCGCAGCGCTGTAAATGTTTAAATATGAGGATAAATTAGAATTTTTAAATTTGAATGAGCTGAATACATGAATATGTTTGCATATTTTTGCCTTTCTTTCCCTTTTTTGCTCTTTTGCAGCATGATTGTAATTCTGTAGTTGTGATTACAGATCTATAATTTGGTACGTTTAGCAAAATACATCTTTTCTGCTAACAGAGGCTTATTATGATTCATTGTGCTCCTAAAAGTCCTGGCTTTTTCTTTCTTTGTTTTTCTTCTTAATATTTTTAACAATCTGCAGTAAAACAAATTCCAAACAGTTTCCTCCATCTGGCACCAAATTTGGTTTATACAAAACATGACTTTATATACAGTATATTCTTGTGGGTCGTCTCAGAATATATAACGGTCACATCAGCTGTAATAATGACCACCAATGTCACGCTCAGAGCTTCTGTCAGCTCTCCTCTTTTGGCATAAGTAATTCTTATTTTATTATTATTTTCAACTCTCTGCACCTTGGAATCAACTAGAAACCTACAAAGAGGCTTTTCTTTGATTTTTCATGCAATTAACTGAGTGACAATTCAAAAGTATGACCTAATGAAGGAAGGAACATGTGAAGTGGGGTTACTGGTTGAAAGAAAATCTGTCAAATGAAGTTGGAAACTGGCAAATAAAGGGTTTTTTCTTCATGATTCATTGAACAGCCAGAATACAATAGAATTTGATGCATTTAAATTGATATGTACAGCACCTGAAATTGTAATGCCTTATATAGTTCTTATTATGTTGGATGAACAGTAAAACCTTTGTGACCAATTACTTAAATTTGAGAATTCATGAAATTTCCTTCACGTCATGATACAACCTGAATATAAATTCAGGTGGCTGCTTTGAATGCGCACTGTCTGACGTCTCTTGCAAAAAAACTCCACTTACAAATTAATTTTATGGATATATTGATTCCTCCCATAGTTTTTAATATTCAGTGGTGTGTTTAATGTCTTTTTAAAAAGGCTAATTATGTTATTTTATTTCTATTTTGACAATTTCAGTCGTCCACAAATGAGTATGGTGCAAATGGGACCTAACATTTGTAATTCTTCATTTTATGGTATAATTTCCAGATTACGTGAGTTGCAGCACAGCACATTGGGTGAAGCCATGGCAACGTTAGACTAAGCGTTAGCAAAATACCGTATATCTTCCAATGGTAGCCCCGGCGTTTATTCAAAAAATTAGTCGGACAGCCCGGCGTTTAGACCGGCTCTTATTCACTTCTCAGACGGACCGGTGATGGGTAAACGGAGTTCATTTGGCAGTAAAATACGGTATGGTAACGTGTTTACGGCCACAAAATGTAGGCAACAACAGCGGATAAACATTTCAGAATTTAACGAAATTATCAGTGGAGATGAAAGGTCAAAATGACCAGCACTTAAAGGAGATCGGCTACTATTTGTCGTGACATGCTCTCAAACCCGTCGTTTATTAGAAACGGGCGTCAGTAAGAGACAGGCCACTACTAGCAGATATACGGTAGTAACACAGGCACCATACAAATCAGTCTCAGACTTGAAAATGACTGCCACAGCAGCTGAAGCCAGAAGATAAGCTTATGAAAAACATGTGAAACCTGTTTCTCCCCTTTGAAAATATATAATTTAGTCTCCTGAAAGTTTATCTGTTCAGTTAATGCAATCTGATCTAAAATGGGTTTTAATAACCACAATGAAAAAAACATCTTTACTTTTTCACACTCCAGTACATTTAACATATAAAGTATTTTGCATGGCAACAAACCAAGTTTAAAATGACCGGGTACATTATGAGCCTGAATTAGCCTACTCGGCCTCAAATCTCATCTCTTATCCAATTTAATCCCTCTCTGTGAGAGGACTGCCGCTAACTGAATGAATATGATTGTTTTCACCTAATATTGTATTTTATTTTTATTGCACTATAGAGGCTGCTGAGAATCATTTCATTTCAGCCTGTGTATTTCTGTAAATAGCATGTGAAATGACAATGAACACTCTTGAATTTTGAAATCTTGCAAAGTAGCTACGTGTAAAAGGTCAGTTCTACGCAGAACGTGTTTAAATTACATGTACCATGTCATGCAATGTACTAAAATATATTACTCACCTACACTTAATTGATAAATTTACTAGACTATAGAATTTAATTTATAAGAGCGACAAGTTGACAAATTCTGATGTATTCTCCTGGCGGTGACTATGTGATTATATTGATCCACAAGTTATCCAGCAATATATTTACATTTAGTTAAATCAACAAACCCTGAACACGTCACTGCTTTAAAAACAACGACACAGCAATGATTATGTTCTGATAATATTTTTACATTTGAGTTATATATGTATAAACTCATGTGACTCATGCATGAAAGTGGGCTTGCTCAATTTGACAGGATGACAGGATAAGGAAGGGGGTGGGTTTGGGGCATGAAATGAAAAGCACTGAGCAAGGAGAGCTTCCGAAGACACAGCACCACCACCACACAGCGTACAATACAGTAAGACGTGAGCTTCAGCTGTTCAGTAATCTGCATCTGAGGAGTTTTAACCCCAACATGCTCGGCAGAAAGGTTTAACAGAAGCAGCTACGAAACTGGCAACGTCACCACAGACCCAGATACGTTCACAAACCCAGCTAGAGTCAGACATCTTGATAGCTTGAGCTTAAGAATACAAACAACCATCATTCTTTCATCTTCAAAGCCCCCTGGTACGTTAGCCGACGAATGGCAGTCAAACCCAAACACAGGGACAGGTCAGGGACAGGGCAAGGCAGAGGCACGTCAGAGGGACCACATACACACAGCAAACAAAACCATAACCATAACAGGAGGGGAAAAAAAGAGAGGTTGGATGGAGAGAGAAGATAGCACGGGCCACCGTACGAACTCGACGAGAGAAGAAGCATTTTGACAGACCTGATCAGCGAAAATCCTGGTTTTTGGCTCAATGATGGCTCCTCCTCTTATCTCATCCTCCACAGCCATGAGTCTTGGAAGCAGAGAGAGAGAGAGGGGGGGGGGGGGGGGGGGGGGGGGGGGGGGGGGGGGGGGGGGGGGGTGACAGAAGGAGAGGGAGTATTATGAATTCAAAATGATACTTAACAAGATGTTGAGCAGATGCATCTCCAACATCTGGCTGCACAACATCACAGCGATAAGATGCTGATCTCCTGTATCGCAACTCTAAATCTCATATACTGATAGGAAGCGCAATCCTTTAAGCCACTGAGCAGCCGGAACGAAAGCCATGCTTTATGAGGCACTGCCAATTTTCACTGGTGGGGCCTTGTTTTGTCCCCATGGGATTCATCAAAGTATTTTTTTCCCCCCAATTTAAGGTGTTTTCAAAGTGCAATTACAGCCAACAGTGGAAAACTGCGCCCGGTTATGTGACGTGAATGTTCACTAACTGATCCCCCCATCATCCCCAGGGAATTTCCCATCTTGCGTAACACGGACTGACCAAGGCACGGGTGGAAAATCCTTTGACTAATCATTTCAAAGACTCTGCTCGCAGATATGAGCGAGAGTCCGGCCGCGGTTTTCACGAGCCAGCAAACCGTGCAGGTTTCCCGGCTTTCATGATTATCCAAGTGCCAGGGATCGACTCCAGATAGAGCCATTCAGCGATATTTCTCACAGAGCGCTATCTTACACTCACTCAGGCAACTGGCTAAATTGTGGATATTGTCATTTGGCGTAAATGCCAAGTAGAAGTTACCGTTACTGTAATAAAGAAAGACCTCTCCACATCATTTTCTTTTAATTGAAGCCGACAGCAGAAGAATAAACATCCTCTAATTTTGTTAACATGAAACAAGATTGTTGGACTGTTATCCCTTTATAATAGTCAGCTAATGTTGCAAACGCATGTCAGTTTGCCGAGGTAAAACAAGGTGGAAGATTGTCACTTGTGCATTCATTAAGCCACTAATCCTATCAAATAGTTGACAGAAACATTTAATTGCCGCCATGCAGAATAAATACACCACAAATCAAGTCGTACTGTGTCACTG
Source organism: Pelvicachromis taeniatus (assembly GCA_015108175.1). NCBI lineage: Eukaryota > Metazoa > Chordata > Actinopteri > Cichliformes > Cichlidae > Pelvicachromis > Pelvicachromis taeniatus. The sequence goes on along the minus strand of VURO01034037.1, from coordinate 10,875 downwards.
AAA